>JAABKJ010006847.1:0-21524 GCA_011634705.1 Andricus grossulariae
AGCCATACCCGCGTGCCAAAAATATGCCACGGCACTTGCGAGATGGATGCAGAAAGCTGTCATCCTTGGGTCGCTTCCTGTCCTCAAAACACACGAGGGTTTCGCCGGCCTGTCGTTGTGATTTCGTCGTGTCCTGTGACCACCCATCTGAAGGTTGTGAGACGTGGCCATGAGTGGGACTTACCGCGGTCCTACTGGGAGCCGGTTTCATTCGTTAGATGGCAGTTGCTCCCAGTGGGACCCTGCGTTGGTTTTTAACCTTATTGTTTTATTATATATATACGTATGTAGATGTGTGTTGCATCAATTTAAGAATTAAAAATATTTTTTCAATATAATATCACATGAAGAGAAAGTACATAATGAAACTATAATAATCGGGGATTTAAGGTATAGAAAGAAAATGACTTTTAAGTCATACATATTTATAATGCTTAATTCCTGTAATTCTATTCAGTTTCTCAATAAATACCTTACACAGGATAAAATAGATGATTACATTACAAAGTTAATGTATAAACTACATATATAAACTAAATGTGTTTAGAATAAAAATCGACGACAGCTTCTTTCAACTGGACTGGATAATCGGGATTGTGCATCTCGTTTATTTTTTGTCTATACGAAAACATTATGAACTCGTGATGAATGAGTGGACCTCTTCACACCGAAAGAAGAATGTACAATTTTGTCCATGGCTTTGAAAGCAGCGACGAATGTTAAAAGTGGCAACGGCCCGCCAATGCGATCCTGTGTAATGTATTTATTGAGAAACTGAATAAATTTACAGAAATGAAGCATTATAAATATGTATGACTTGACAGTAATGTAATGTAATATTATACATAAAATATTTAAAATGCTGACATTGATGCAGCACACACTTACACACGTATACATATACGTATTATCATACATGTATATTATACGGTCTACATACCTCTCTAGATACCTCTCCTCCTTTCTCGCCTCCTTGGTAGTGATGTTGTAGTCGGCCGGAGCCGAGAATTCGATCGCGAATATAGTTGGTTTCTCGAAGTCTCGGAGAACGATGTCAGGCCTCGAGTGCGCAATGGAGATTGCTGTCCGAAAATCCTAGTTTCACAAAATTAGGTACTTCTCGTTTTGAGCAATTGACTCCATCTCCCTCGGAGCACTCGGCAGAACAGGTTTGCGGCCAACACCGTAGGAGCCACAAAGATGGAAGGAAAGCAATCATAGAGCCCCCTTGTGTCAGTAGAGATACGTCGTTGCCGCTGGAGTGGGACACCTAGATAGTATGCGTTCTAGGTACTCAGCGTGTGCATGACACGCTGTGCACCTATCGCTGGGCACTTCTTGACGTAAAATGCGCTTACGGTATACTAATGTGGAAATGACACCGTCCTGGCACGAGAAAATGAAACCCTCTGTACCTTATGTAAGTCCGGATGATCTGATGAAAGCAAAACTTAGATCCTTTGGCAAGATCTGATTTTCTACATTTATGTTTCCTCACTTCTGATGTTAAGTTTCAGTCCAAGGGTCTCGGCTGCCCGCTCCGCGGGTCAGAAGAACGGTTTGGAGAGTCCTGACATAGTGTAAAGAGATTAAGTGTGCGATTATGTGTACTCCCAAAACGACCACTATAGCAGGACTCTAGTGTGTTAGTCATGTGACTAAACATAAAAGCCTGAGGCGTAAATATTAAACATTGCATTACATTTTTATCAGAAAGAAATTTTAATATTTGCTCCCGGCGCATTTGTTTTAAGTCTCATTAATATTGTATTATCATTATTGCAAGCATCCTTTAAAAAAGAATTATTTTTATTTCTTGTTAGTACATTTTAATAAAAGCTTATTTAAAAAAAATGTGTTTAATTATATATTTTATTTTCTAGTTTTCAGTGTGTCGCAAATGTTTTACGACTTCGAGTAGACTAATTTGTTAATTCGAACTCCGTTTAAGAGGGATACGGGTTAATCTTCAATTTGAGCTCTACTATACAAGATCATTTTCATCGTTCTATTTCATTTTTAATTTAACAATTTTCATTATTTATTCAAAATGCTTGATGTCAACATTTTTAATACGATTATCAATTTATTCCTAAAGAATTTAAGCAAGTTCACTGAGCTGCCGCAATACTCGAATGGAAGTTTCTAATACCTTTCCCCTATTGCTTTACACACACCTTCACACTTACTCGGTGGTGGGACCCACAGTTTAAAGTGGAGTTCGAATCACTAAGGGCAGCGGCTATATGTACCGAGAGAACCTTTTTCTTTAGAGTTACCGGCACCACGACTTTCCGGAGATTAAAAACTCCCTTTCTAGGCTAGTGTTCACCGCGTAGGCCGCCGAGATTCTTCTAACGTGCGAGACGGGAATCTAATCCGCAAGCAAATTATGCCACTGTGCAATCGCGCGCACCACTACACCCAAACACACATACACTACCGTCGGGAATTGTTGGTACGATCAGCGAAAGTACTATTAATAATCACTGCTGGCTTTTAAACGTAATTACTCGGTCAAAAATGGAGCGACAAACTTTTTTAAAACCCATCGAAAAGCTCATTAAATTACGCGTCAATTGAGCCATATTAAAAGTATTTTTGACCTTGTGGCGAGAATATACTGCATGAGAAGTTTAAAAAAAAATTAAAGAATTTCCCGAAATTTGTACCTCTACTTCAACTTGTGGCATGACCTAGGAAACTTGTAGCAAAAAACTCAAATGCATACCATATAGTCTGTGAAGTCTCACCTTAATTTAATCCAATAAAACTTAGAAAATGCTTACGGGTTCTCGAGATACGACTAAAAATGCCCAATCCTCAAATGTCAAGTTTCAGTCGCGAGTACTGCTGTCGACCGCGAGATCGGTGATCGCCCGGAATTTCTCAGATTTGGTTTCTCTACTTCTACTCGTGCTGTGACTTAGGATACTTAAGGAAAAACTGAAATTGACAGGACGTAACTTGTAAAATCTCATCTTCAATTTAAGCCACTAAATCTTCAAAAATATTCAGGGGTTCCCAAGATATGAAAATAAATGTCCAAGCCTGTCTGCGTCGAGTCTCAGTCGGCGAGCACCGCAGACGTCCAGACTCGAGAACCCGTGAAGATTTTTCAAGTTTTATTGGCTTAAATTAAAGATAAGACTTCAAAGACAGCAGTGATTTTGAATAGTACTTTCGCTGATCATACCGACAATTTCCAACGGTAGTGTAGACCGTTTGAAATACTTGTCCTTAGACAGTATGCATATGGGTGGTGTAATCCAAGGGAAAAATGTAATTAGAGACTTTTTTAAAGTCTCTAGGACGTCGGGTTCACGTGTTAAAAATGGTTGAAAATGACCAGAATTGCAAGTTTCGGAGTTTCAACACTCATTTCCTCAAAAACTTGACGTGATAGGCTATGTATGGGCACGGATTCGTGTTAATCGTACAAAAATACATTAAAAGTGCATAGTCGCCTTCAAGGAATGTGCAAAAAGTAAAAGCATTCAGGCTTATGTAATCAACGTTGAAACGGATGTCGAAATCAATGTTTGAAACCACGTTGAAAGCAACGTAAAAATCAATGTTGAAATTGACGTTGAAATTAATGTGGAGAACAACGTTGAATATCCCAAAATTGAAGTTTACATTGAAATTATGTTGCCAATTCTCACTTTGATTTCTACGTGAAAGTTTTCAATAGGGTATACTTCGAGTATTTTATGCCAAGCGGGCATTTATTCTCTTTAATTTATTTTCTTAAATTTATTTAGAATTCACCCTATTAATTTTTGGAAGGTTTGTCTCTTTATAATTTCAAAAACCAACGAATTAATATACTCATATTTATGTTGACAGAATCTACAACAGAACTGATATCTGGTCAATACGGCAGTATGTCTGCACAGTTGATATACGGCGCATTCACGACCCCTGTTAATAGTATAAGTGGATCAGCCGTTTGTGCTTTCTCATTACAAGATATAGCTGACACCTTTGAGGGTAATTTTAAAGAGCAAAGTGCTCTCAACTCTAACTGGTTGCCTGTACAAAGTGCCAAAGTACCCGATCCAAGACCTGGTCAATGTGTCAATGATTCTCGCACGTTACCTGATTTAACATTGAATTTTATAAAAAGTCACTCCCTAATGGATGAATCTGTTCCAAGTTTCTTTGGACAGCCCATCGTCATTCGAACCAGTTTCCAGTAAGTAATTATGTTCCTTCATATCAAGTGAAAATTTCTTATGATCATTCAAATTTTGGCTCTATTAAAGTATTTAAATTAATTTTGATGAAACGGATTTTTAATTTTCATTCTCCATAATAATAGGATAGCTATGAAAACTATGTGCTTAATTGAGCCCATGGAGAAGACATCTGTTTAAAAATATATTGCATCTTTTGGCTTATTAGATGCCTAAATCGCAGAGTTTTGATAGTTATCGTGATATTTCGCCGAAAACTATGTGGCTGATTGCCAAAAATTACTATTTTAATCACTGAGATTTTCGACAAACAAAAACTTTTCAAACTGGCTAAAATATTTTTATTTAATTAAGTCTAACCCTAGAGAGTATTAAATTGTGAAATTAAGAGATTGAGAAATTTATTTCTGATGGGTATGCATTTCAAACAGAAATAGATGCTACCTATAGGTCCGGTGACGTGACGTTCGGCCATGGAAATTAATAAGAATTTCCCAAGTGTTTTTAAAAAGTATACAGTACAGGTAAAAATAATTTAAAACATGGAAAAACATAGTACTTTAACGATTTATTTGATTCTATCTTCAGCAATTTATAGAAAATATTATGCAAATTTAGTGCCCATTATTTATTATTATTTGAAATCATCGTTGATAAATTGATTTCGAACTACAGAAAAATCTTCATAAGTATAAAATTAACAATCTTAGAGTATATTTTGAATAGTTTGAATAATTATTTTCGAGTTTTCGACTAAAATAGTAACTTGGACGACAGAACGAAAAACTTTTGGGATAGAATTTGAAGTGATTTTTGAAATTCCTAACTCTGAAATATTGAACTCTCTTATTGAATATTATCTTTTTTAACTCAATGTAAGTCATATTTCTAAAATGTTGTTAATATTATTGAGAAATTTTTCATCTTAAACTTGTAGTTCGGGACAACTCCTAAAGAATTGGTGTCTTAATATTTAGAATTTCATAGTGTATGTTTTTTAGGGTGGTTTTTATTTATAGTCGCTGGAATTTTTTCAAAGAATTTCTCTTCTGTTATCCCCCAGTTTTGTGCGAATGCCAAAAAAATGCCTCCAGATTTGAGCGAAATCAGTTAATGTTTAGGGGTTGCGCATAGATCATAAAGTTTCCCATTATTTTAACATAGGTAAAAGTCAGCTTTTTGTAAATCTAATATTTAAACGCGATAATATGTTACAAATAATTCCGTATTTCAGTTTATTGTTCAAACTTTATCAGAAAATAAGAATCAATCATAAAGAAGGCGAATGACTTTAAGCCACTCTCATGGGTGTCCAAACAAATCCCCATAAGTGACAAAGGACCCCGCACTAAATGTATGGGCAATTGGCTTTCTGTGGATTTGGCTAAAACTTTGTAGTTTTTAAGGTTACATGTGCCCGATGACATATCCTTTAAAAAAAAATTTTTTTAAATTGACAGTTTTAGCGCTATACGTCTCTAAGCGTTCAATATCAGTGAATAGAACATAGAAATTACGCGTCAGATCGTGGTCTGTCATATTTTCGCCTATACCGTTGACTCACATAGCGCACTTCTCAAGACTATAAAACGCTAAGCGCTTAAGATTCGAACTTGACTAAGAAATCACTTTTTTAAAGGCAGAAAGGGTACTCAAAGTAACATCAGTAATTAGTGCGCACATTCCGATAATAATATTGTGCCCTTCTCAAGAAGGCTGAATGCTAAGCGCTCATGATCAACGAAAAGAACCAATCCTAGTAGCCTTAACGAGAAAAGCGATGTCAGTATAAGAACCATGCATCAGATCATGGTCTGTCATATGTTCGCCTATACCGTTAACTCATATAGCGCACATTCCGATGATAACATTATACCCTTCTGAAGAAGGCCGAACGCTAAGCTTGTTTGGTTATATTTTTGCCTATACAGCTGACTTCTTTAAAACATTAGCTGATAGAGGTGAACAAACAAAACCAAATCAAGAGCCAGAAATAGTTTAATATTTCGCTGAAGCTACTAGGATTGGTTCCTTTCGTTGACCATGAGTGCTTAGCGTTCGGTCTTCTTGAGAAGGTTACAATCTTATTATCGGAATGTGCGCACTAATTACTAATGTTACTTCGGGTACCCTTTCTTCCTTTAAAAATGTGATTTCTTAGTCAAGTTCGAATCTTGGGCGCTTAGGGTTTGATCGTTTTGAGAACCGCGCTATATAAGTCAACGGTACAGGCGAAAATATGACAGGCCCCGATCTGACGCGTCATTTCTATGGTGACATCGCTTTTGTAACGAAATCTGTTGTAATTCGTTCTAATCACTGATCTCGAGCGCTTAGCGACGTATAGCGCTAAAACTGTAAATTTTTAAGGATATGTCATCGGGCACTTGTAACCTTAAAAATTGCAAAGTTTTAGCAAAATCCACCGAAAGCCAATTTCCCATACATTTAGTGTGGGGTCCTTTGAATTTTACTTAATACTGCAGTTTATTAACGTTTTTCGAAAAAAAAATTTCATAAATAATCATTAATCGGTCATTTTGGAAGACCCAGTCATATGTTTAGTAATTTTCAATTATTTACACAATTTTCATTTGTTTAAACATTTGTCTTTTTCAGGTAAGTCGCGAAATGAACGTATTTTCTAGACGTTATGAGTACTTTAATTAATGAATTTAATAAAAAAATTTGCTCAAGTAATTTTACAATTATTTAAATAAAACGTGTTTGTTCAAGTACATAGTTTACCTATAAAAGGAGGAGAAACATGTTATCTGCCCAAATTTTCGACAGCTTTTGTATTTATTCATGAAAAGTTGCTAGGGCTAGATAGCTCTATAAGGAACAGGTTGTACATATTACAAATAAAATTTGCTGTGATCGAATTGACGATTGAAATTCAAAATAGCTATTTAACAAGAGTAAAGAAATAACCTATAATCCACATAACTAGATGTGAGCTATTAGCAGTAGGATACTGTAAATATACATACGCAAATATACATAAGTAAAAGTTCATACATTTAAGCGCACACTCATGTATATCTTTAGCTTGAGGACTTAAGTGTTATCAATTTGCGTTTTCTAAAGTGATATTGTGAAGGTGAATTTTTAATTGTTATAGGTAGTTTGTTCCAAAGACGAGCACCGCGAATAATAAAAGACCTTTGCATTTTACACGTGCGGTGTAGCTGAATTTTTGGTACTCTTTTCCTTTCACGGAGTTTAGAATTTGTCGGTTGATCTTTATCAATAAAATGGAAGAGATTAAAAAGATCATGCAGAGCTTCACTTCAGCTTGAATAGGCTATACAGCAAGTTGCCCATGCAAAATTGTCTTCTTTTGGCGACATTAAGAAGTCCTGCTCTTACTCTATACTGGGTAATATGTTCACTTTTAGGGATGTTATAGATGAACCGAATGCAAGCATTAAGCATATGCTCAAGCTTGGCATTAAGCATATGCTCAAGCTTGGCATTAAGCATATGCTCAAGCTTGGCATTAAGCATATGTTCAAGCTTGGCATTAAGCTCGTCAGTAATATCGCCATATACCACACAGCTGTAGTCAAAGAAAGGGAGGATGAGGCTTTTAGTTCGGAGGATACGCATTGGAGTAGAAAGTGATTCCTTATTCCTGTTGAGTTGTTGGAGAACTCTGAAAGTTTTCCTCTAAATATCCGCAACTAGTTTAATCCAAGTAAGAGAGCGATTAAGAATGTAGTCTAAATCTTTCACAGATCCCATAAAGGGAATGAGACGCCCATCGTTCAAGAGAGAAGGTAGGGTTGCAATTGTTTCAAGTGATAGAGAGGAAGAAGGTCCTATGATTATAGCCATAGTTTTAGCAGGGTTAAGAGTGGGGCCACTTGCCAAAGCCCACTGCACCACCAGATCGATATCCTCCTGTACCTTTTGTGGTAAGCTCTTAAGAGTGGCAATAGGCCCGGAGAGGTAGAGCTTAAATTCATCAGCATATTTGTAATAGTTGCAGTGTCGAAGGTTACTACCAAGTTCAGAGGTATAAATATAAAATAGAGTGGGTGCCAGCGTGGACTCCTGGGGGACACTACTGATTCAAACTATGATTTGTACTATTTCAGAACGAGTTCTAAGATAAGATACAAACCACTTTACAACCATATTTGAGAGGTGAAGCGATTTGCGCCAAGTCAATAGTAGATTATGGTTAACTATATCAAACACCGTAGAAAAGTCAAAAAGGACGACAACCGTTATTTTCCTTCTATCAGTTCCCAGTTTAGGGTTAGAAGTTACTTTAGGTGTAGCTGAAAATGTACTATGCCATACCCGAAACCCAGATTGCATTGGTTCCACTAAATTGTTGGTTTCTAGGTGTGCTATAAGTTGCTGATAAACAATGCGTTCCAAATGTTTAGACAAGGGACAGAGGGTAAATATATGATGGAAGTCTGTGGGAGAGGTAGGGTTAGATATTTTGGGAACAAGGCGGATAATTGCTTCTTCCCAGGTATCAGGAAATATTTCCACCTCTAGTTATAGAAGTTACAGAATATGCGTTATAGAAGTGCAAGAGAATAGGGCCAATGACTCGTAAAGCAAGGCGAATCATTTTAATTAAGATACCATCAGAACATAGAGCATTTTATTTTACCTCGAAGAGTTTTTTTATTTGGGTTTCTTGGGATATGTCAGAAAAGAATAATGAAGTATCATCAAAAGTAGAGGAAAATGTGGACGGGGTAGAAGTGCTGTTTGTACGGACTGTGGACTTTGTATTAAAATCTGTTAAAAGTTCTGCAGGGGAGAAATTGTTATGAGGAGCCAGGTATTTAGGAGGAATAATTCCAAGCCGTCTTAAGAGAAGCCATATATTTTTTTATTCCTGTTTTTGATATAATTGTAATTGTACTGATCGTAGGAATCCCTGATTTTGGCTTGTACTAAGTTTCTGAATTTACGAAATTCGGCTTGAATAATATTATTTTTTTGTTCTTTCAGTCAATCTACGCTTTTTCTCTTTTTTTTCAATCTAATCTTTGATATAAGAAGTGATCCCAAGAGTGGACTTTTTTTGCTTTAAGGGTATGGAGAGGCACACATTTGGCAAAGGCTAAAGATAGTAATTTGGTTAGACAAATTACTTTTCTATTCATATCCTTTTCAGTAAAAATGCTTTTCTAGTCATATGTAGAGAGGTGCTCAAGAAATGCGGTTTCATTTATAGTTATGAGATTGCGTACAGACAGAGGAGTTATACTAGAGGAGGGATTAATGGAAAACTGGTATTCAACGCTGGTAAGGCCGTGCTTTGAGAGGAATGAGATTGAGCGTTGAGTAGCAGAAATCATCTTGTCTAGATCGTCAACAATCATCAAGTCAATCCATGTACTAGAATGATCGGTGTGATGGTTGGTATATTGGGGAACTATAGATAATCCGGCGGAGAACACTACTAATTTTGAATAGTCAGTTAAATTGTTGGTAGCATTAAAATTTGTACTTAGGTCACCGGTAAGTACAATGTTATTATGATTAGGTATAAGGTCAAAAATGTCTACCTTAAGTTCTCTGCAGTAGGAGGCATTAGGAGGTTTGTAAATAACATCCACCAACATGCTGTCCTGAGGCGACGTTACCTTGATGAAAAGGTACTCAGCAATAGGGTAATTAGCAGGGGGACTCAATTCCACCTGTGTACCCCTTAAGCTGTCATGAATATAGAGACGGACCCTTCCTCCTCGTCTTTCATCTCGATCTCTGCGGAAGAGCGTTTAATGGTCAAGTTCTTTGATAAATTCACTTGATTACAATTATAAACATTATAAAGCTTATGGTGTATAAAAAAAGCATAAGAAAGGTCAATTTGAAGAGATTGTGCAAGGTTGAATTATCGCAGTGAAGAATATAAAACTGTTGATCTTTAAGTTGATATTTAACTTCAGAAGGCACAGTATTCAGAATGGGCAGCATGCAGCAAAAAATTTTTCTGCCAGAAATCCACAAGTATTTTATATTTTTTCTTGACGAAGACCGAGGACAATGGCATAAATCTTCCTGTTATGTGGTGTTAATGCCTCACGCAGGTAAATAAAATGTTTCTCGTTTTCAGTCCATTCCATATTCGAAGCAGAAAAGTTTCTCTTAACCTTACGTCTCGTAATCGGATGGTGGGAACAAAAAAAATGGTGGGAACGAAGGAAGCGAGAAGGTAAGAGAGAGAGAGAGAGAGTCAAGCTTAAGTGACGGGGAGGATCTCTTGAAGAGAAAGAGAGACAGCCAAGAGAGTCCGGAGAAAAGCGAGGTAGAGAGTCCGTTTAAAAAAAAGCGGGAGGACTCGTAGGTTACCCCCCCAAAAAATGGAGGGAAAGTCGGAGAAGGAGGCTCTTGGGTTGTTGTTAGGCAAGATCAAGGGACTACTATCAGACTACAAGATCAGGGGACTTCTATCATGGGATAGAAGAGGTAATTAGGGGGTGTAAGGAAAGGATGGAGAAAAGGCTTGAAAAGGTGGAGGGGAGGCTGGAAATGGAAGTAGTGACGGAGGTGAGGGGGGGCGAGATTGAAGGTATTTGGGAGAGGGTGGAGAATATGATACAAGAGAAAGTAGGAGAGCGTAGGAATGAAAAGGAGGAGAGTACATATAGGGAAAGGATAAGGACAATGGAGATGAGAATGGAGAGAAGAGATAAGGCAGATAGGAAAAATAATATTGTCATAAGAGGGTTGAAGCTAAAGAGCGGTGAAGAAAGGGAGGGCGTAGAAGCGCTGCTACAGAGCATAGGGTGTGTTAAAGGGATGGTAGGGAAAGTTAAGTTGGAAGGGAGGAAGGAGAAGGAAGTGGCGGTTGTGGAGTTGGAGAGCTGGGAAGAAAAGTTAGGGGTAATGCGAAATAAGAGTAGGATGAAGGACAAGGGAGTTTTTATCGATCCCGATTTGATGAGAAAGGAAAGGGATGTGCAGAGAATGCTGTACGACAGGGCTAGGAGAGAGAGGAGTGAAGGGAGATCGGCGGAGGTAGGGTATCGAAAATAAGAAAAGGAAATCGAAGGATAAGATAGTAAATAAGGAGGGGGAGATTCTAAGGGACTGGATGGAGGATAGAGGCTGGGCGGTGGCGAATGGTATGGTAACTGGGGACGAAGAGGCAGAATACACATATGTCAGTAAGGTGGGGGTATCGGTGATAGACTATGTAGTCATGAATATGCAAGGGTGGGAGGAGACGGAATGATTCGCAGTAGAAGGGAGGGTAGATTTAGACCATCAGCCATTAGGGTTGTGGATAAGGGGTGAGAGCAGCGGAAGGCAAGTGAGGGGGGGTCGACGGGGGAAAGGGTGAGCTGGACGAGGGAGGCGATAGAGAGGTATAAGGAGAAGTTAGCGAAGTTACGCTTTGAAGGGGAGTCGTTGGAAGAGATATGGGGGGATTTAAAAGAGAAATTGAAAGGTTGCGTACAAAAGAAGGTATTCAAAAAGAAGAAGAAAGGAATGGTGAAGTCGTGGTGGCATAGGGAATGTAAAAAGATGAAAAGGAAGGTGAAGAGGAAGTACAAGAAGTGGAAAGAGGGTAAAGCGAAAAGGGAGGAGTACGTAGAAATGAGGAATGAGTTTAGATTGATGTGTAAGAAGAAAGAGCAGGAAAAGAAAAAGGAGAAAGATCTGAAAGATGAGTTAGGAAATTTTAAAACAGAGGGGTATGTCTGGAAGATGATAAATATGTTTAGAAAGCGTAGAATGGAGATAAGCGAGAACATAGGGAGTGAGGAATGGAGGGAGTTCTTTAAAGAATCATTTCAGGCCTCAGATTCAAGAAAGAGGGATGGTGGGAGTAGAAGAACGCGGGAGGCAGAAATGGAGGAGTTGGACGATGAGGAGATAGAGAAACAGATAAGAATGTTGAGAAGGTCAAAAGCAGCAGAGCTGGATGGGGTAGAGAACAAAGCATGGCTGTTTAGTACACAAGAAGTTAGGGAGAGGCTGAAGGAGGTAGTGAAGAAAGTATGGAGGAGGAAGGGATTCCCAGGAGGTTGGAGAGAAGGGTAATAGTGCCACTGTTCAAGAAAGAAGACAGGTATAGGCAGGAAAATTTAGAGGGATTAGGCTAATAAACACGGCGTATAAAGTATACGCGATGGTCGTGGCGGAGTGACTGCGGAAGAATGTCGAGGGGAACGGAATATTGCCAGAGATGCAGGCGGGCTTTGGGACGGGTAGGAGTACTATCGATAATATCGACGTTATGCAGCATGTGGTGGATAGAGAATTAACGAAAAAGGGGTCAAGAGTGTACCCATTTTTCGTGGGTCTCAAAGGCGCGTTTCCTTTGGTGGATATGGGAAGGTTGTGGGAGGCAATGTAGGATAGGGGAGTGGAGAGGCCTGATCGAGAGGGTAAGGGAGATATGTGAAGAGACCAAAAATAAGGTAAGAGGAGGAGAGGGGATTTTGGAGGGATTCCGGATGGATAGGGGTTTAGGGCAAGGGTGTCCGCTTAGCCCAGTTGTCGGCAAACTTTTTGCTCACTTTTCAGGTATGGTCAGGCTCGTCCCAGAATAATTTTTTCTACTACTTTTCGGTCTGTTCATGAACCTCAGTGTGAGTGAGCTTACTCCAGCAAGGATCTTTTGTCCACAGGCAGGTCAATGTAAGGAAATTTAAAAACTTTTAATTTTTCAACTAGCGATTTGAAAATTGCATAATCAGCATCTACGAATTTTTCCGATTCCAATGATATATTACTTGCCTAGAAAAGTTGAAAATTTGAAGGAGTTTAATATCAATAAATTTTAGCTCAATATTTAATTTAATACTAAATAAACTAAGTAAACAAATACGATAAATAAATAATACTCCTTTGCTATAAATAGTGTGACTCATTTACAGCCCTCCTCCTAACTCGCCCCGGTTGTTTGGTGGATTCACCCAGAGGGTGCTTGTCGTTGATGGCCTGATTCGTGTTTTAAACGAATCCGGTTTTTACACTCAGGAATATGTAGATCACCTGGCGATCCTGATAATAGGGAAACATGAGGACACCTTAGTGGGACTCATGCAGTCAGCGCTCAACATACTAGAGCAATGGTGCAGAGACCGTTGTTGTCCGTTAACCTTAGGAAATTTAAATTCTACGGTATCACAGTCGGGTCAAAACCTAAACTAGCTTTTCCAAAAAACCAAAGTTTTAATTTTTATCAATTTAAAAATAGAAATTTACAAGAAAATGCAAAATACAAAATAATACATACATTTTTTTAAATACAATGACAAATCAGACAAATCAAAATTAGCATTTGAAATAATAATTTTTAGAGCACACTCGGACCTGGATTTACTTAGCTCGGATTTAATAATTCCGAGAGGCGCTACCGCGTGGGTTTCGGGCTGAGAGTTGAGTCCCGCGGGGTCGAAGAGAGGGTCTTCAAACAAGCGTGAAACACAAGCAGCGCAACGGAAAAGCGCAGTACGCGGGTAATTACTTGCGTATATTGCGTAATATTATGTATTCCAATTGGAGACGGTTCACACGGCTCTGACTGTTTACATTTGGAGGCCCTGGAAATAGCTTCAAGGCCAATTGCAGGCCAAGCCCGAATTATATACAATCCAAGTTTCAGTGTATTAATATTATAGGTCAATCGATTCGTCTCGAATCAACACATCTTTTCTATTCTCGCATCAACTTTAAATTATGAGAATAAAAATTTTTTTACTACAGAAATCGATTATGAATGTCATATAAATGACGATAAATTTCGTACTCTTTGATAAAATTTACTGTTTCTATAGGCCAATCGATTCTTCTCGAACCTGGGAATCTTTTTTATTGTCGCATCAACTTTGAATTATGTTAAAGAAAAAAGTTTTACTATAAAGAACCGTATTTTCAAATATTATTCATTGGCATAGCCTTCTTACTCTTCAATAAAATGTATCAATATTATAGGTTAATCGATTTGTCTCGAATCAACACAGATTTTCTATTTTTGCATCAACTTTATATTATGAGAATGAAAAAATTTTTACTGTAAAAATCGATTTCAAATATAATATAAATGACGATAACTTCCAAACTCTTTACTCAAATGTATTATTATAGGTCAATCGATTCCTCTCGAACCAAGGGATCTTTTTTATTCTTGCATCAACCTTATGTTCAAGAAAAAATTTTTACTATAGAAACCCGTATCTTCAAATATTATGCATTACTATAGCTTTCTTTCTCTTCAATGAAATGTATCAATATTATAGGTCAATTTATTCGTCTCTAATTAACACATCTTTTCTATTCTTGCATCAGCTTTAAATTACGAGAATGAAAAAATGTTTACTATAAAAATCGATTTTACATATAATATACATGACGATGACTTCCGTACTCTGTAATAAAATGTATTAATATTATAGGTCAATCGATTTGTCTTGAACAAATGAATCTTTTATATTCTTGCATCTACTTTGAATTATGGTAATGGAAAAAGCTTTACTATAAAAAACTGATTTGTAAAATATTATTAAGAAAAAAAGAAATACAATAAATATTTTTCGTGTGTTCACAAAAGAGTGTGCCATCCACGTACACACACATCCACACACACATCCAAAACACACACCCACGCTCATATCAGTACAATTGCTTAGATTTTCATATTGAGGAAAGATTGATTGAATGAATATATAAGGATTTTGAACAACGTTACCATTACAAAGCTTCCTCTATGAGGAAAAGCAAAAATTGAGAAAGCTCTGTTTTTCAATCGAATTTCCCTGAAGAATAAGAATCAATTTTAATTTAAGCTGGATTTCCATTTTTTCAATAACAGTAAGGTACCCAACTCTCTGACGATAGCGTGAGAAGAGATCCTTCACCTGTTCGATGTAAGATGGGAAAGTGAATCCAAATCATTTAAGAATGCATTACTCGTCACGTTTCCACGATAGTTTCGACTTTACTCCCGAACTATAGGAAAGGCATGCTTTCAAGTTGGACCACGTAAGCTGATTCTGTGTAGAAATGCGATGCTTGTTGAGTCTGAGGTAACTTTGAACGTGACCCGTTACCAGCAAAAAGGATTGGTTGCAAAAGGTAAAAGGCTGCGGCGTATCCGGAAAAGCAGCTAAGAAGTACCTTTGAGTAGTTTCATGATAGAAACTTGCCCTAGAAAAATCAGGGATCTGTCCAAATTTCTAAATAATTTCACAGAAATACCGTTATACAAAAAATATAGTTCTATTTTTAGAACAGATTAGTTATTTATTTGAGCGAAATATTGACACTGATTTCAATTTTCATGTATTTGTATATTATTGATCTATTTATGTTATTTAAGAGGGTTTACGTTCTCTATAAAAATTGGTGAAATCTCTACGCGCTACTTTTACCGCGTTCAGAATTTTCCTCTAAAAGAGTATTCTCTTCACGGCAGAAAATTCATATTCACAACCCGGTAAAACACTTTACCCCACCCTTTAAAGACATCTACTTCCAGGAACTTGTTCTAAACTCACTTTAGTCAGATGAAGTGATTCCCGCCAATGTCAGCCGGGTTTTTGTGGTCGTCTTAAGCTTTTTGAAGAGTACTTAAAATGTTTACTCCACCCATCCTGTACATGAATGCTCGCATAAATGTATAAGCATCTTCCCCTGGTTTATTGATTGGCATTGCAAATTCTCTCTTCTATATTCATTTAGTCTCGTTCAATAGTTCAAATGCAATTCGTGAAATGAGAATCAATTTCTTTAACTTTCCTAATACATCAAAGATATTTTAAGGTATTCCAAATACATTTCGAGAGGGTGATACTTTTGAAAAACGTGAAACTCTGAGTTGTAATTTTATGTGAGATTTTCTGAACATCCAATGATGATTCGAAAAATGATACAATGTATAGTACTAGGCATACTATAGCTTATTATACAACATGTTGCGAAATTTCTGAAGTTTACAATCTTAGTAAAGGAAAAAAATATATGAATATGTATTAACATGATCATTCAAGGTTTGATGTGTACTAAGGTGCATAATCAATTCCTGGCTATATAGCTTCATTTTCACATGTAAAATAAGAATATTCTCTTTCCACTCATGCAATTCATGTGACTTATGATGAAATAAAAGTTGCATTCCCAGAAATAAAGGACTTCACACAAAATGTGTAGAAAAGGCCTTTCGTTCAAAGTTCAGTAAAGTTCGGATTTCTGATGCTTCAGGTAATGCTTATCAAAAGTCGTAATGCTACAATTTGAGCGAGAAGCTTTCTCCATACATTTTGTGTGGGGTCCTTTCTAATGAAAGAAAATATTCCTTTGAGAAGGATAATAGCCTAAACTCCAGAGAACATTCTAAAATAATACAGACAGTATTCTCCACTTTCAAAAGAAATTAATGTTTTTATTCATTCAAAATGCAAATTTCATTTGTTTTTTTAATTGATAGAGATTGGTTCAAATGTGATTTCGATGGATTATCGTGCTGTCATTCACGTCATAGCTGTCATTGTTATTATTTAATTAATGTCTCAGGCTTAAGATATTATTATTATCATCATTTATCATTATAATTAAAAGAACTCTGTTGTCTGTCCAGTATTTTTTCTACGTCCTAAGGAAACCTTAACTGAAATATTTACGATTAAGTAACTTCAGAACAACTTATAATAAATCAAGTTTGACTCACGTTTCGAAAAATTTGAATTCCACAAAAAATTGGCAAAAAAGCACAAAGTCACATTGCGGCATCTCTCAAGTATGACTTGACTGAAATGTTACAGGCCGCAATTTGACTTGACCCAAATTTGACTTCCCATAAATTCGACTTGCCATAAATTTGACTTGCCATAAATTTGACTTGCCAGGGGCTGGCATGAGATGACCCCAAAATCTACCTAAGTTGTAGTCTTGCAAGCCCATATAGCTTTCTCGAATTATTCTTTAAATAAGGAAGGTCACTCAATTTCTACCTTTTATCTTCTGCGAAAATTGCCGAGTTCTGCAGAAAGTTTCTGTGACAAGGGAGATGAGAGAGACGACATTATATGACGAGTCACTCGCCTTTTAGTAAAAGGTCTGAACGTACACGTGCCTGTATCTGCAGGACAACGGGGATGGAGAGAGGATGGATAGGTTGGAACGGCTGAGAAAGGTTTAATTTGCATAACAAGTAAACTGACTGCGATTCAAGTCCTTTAATCTTGCTCGCTGAGTCCCTGAATGCCAGTGAATACCCCCGTGGTCAAAACACTAGGATGTGCTAGACCCCCTTTACTTCTTTACAGCATCTAACATTTCGACATCCATTATTTATAGAATCGTGTGGAGCAATGTTAATCAATTTTGTGTTCGACAGCGTGCAAGGAAAAAGGCGCGAAGCTAATTAGCATTCTTTCTCAATTGTCTCTGTTTTAGTTCGCTGGGTTGGAAAAATACAATTATACTCCTGCGTATTTTAGGTATTAAAAATAATAATTTTATGTCGTTATTATATTTCACTATTTTCTAAGCAGCTTATGATATCGCTGACTTGGAAAGTTAGGAGGAAGTTTCGGCGACTTTCAGCTTTTTAATAGGTTAATTTTTCATTTTTATTGGAGGAAAAATACAAGAAGGGAAGAACAAAATTTTTATGTTCAACAATTCATTTTGAATAAAAATGAATTAAATAGTATCTATAATATTATTATGTAAAATCTGAGATTTGATTTTGAATTTGGCATTTGAAAAATGTATTAATATTATTTTATTTCTGGGTAATTATTTTGCTACATTTAAAATCGCCATAATTTTCAATTGCATCACGCGTAACCATCTCAATTCCATTCAGCTGTACTATCAGTTAATTCAACATTGTTTAATTTAGGCTGATCCCGTTTATTTTTCGCTCGTATCAATTTATCACTATTTAATCCTTCCATTCTAAGCCTTTATTGAAGATTATTAAATTGACATCAGAACTTTGACATCTTGCATTCTATTTCAAGGGAAAACAATTATTGCATTTATTATTAAAATTACGAGATTCTATGCAACTGACAAAAAAAACAGGCAGCCTGGAAAACTTAAATTTAAGCCATAATAGCAATTTTATAAAAAGATCTTGCAAAAGAAAGACATAGAAGTTCATTTTTTTTAAGTATTAAAAAATACATAGTTTTGTATAAATCCGTGTTCAAACTGAATATAATAATAGCACATTGATAGGTGCGGAAGAATTTGAAATATCAGAAAAAACTTTTGATATACTACGGATAAAAAGGGAAACGTAAAATCAGATTTAAAAAGAAACCAGAAAGAAAACGGTTTAAGAAAAGAAGAAATAAATTAGGGTATGATTTGATTCAAAATAAAAATCCAAGTAAAATTAAATCGTACACTCAATTTATAAAAACGAAATACCTTACTAGAGACTATGAAGAAATCAAAATCATTGGAATGGGTAAGGCTGATGACCTTCCACAAGTTTTTCAATATCCATAAGTCTTTAGAATAAATGCAACCGTAGTTGCAGAAATCAAAGTTCATCGATTTGAAATTAGCGAGCGGGGCTCAAATCAAATTATTATCAAAATTTTGGAAGTAGTACCGCGAAGGAACACCTATTGGAAGTAAAAGAATATGATTCGGCAAAATAAGACCGACTGCTCGCCCATAGGTGTTCTTCGGTCGAAAGCAGTGCTCTTCCCACCGTTCAATTCCGAGGTTTCCTTTAAACTCGAAATGATACGAATTTTATTCGCTAAGTTCACTCTCCCTCGGAAACATCACGAACGAATTCGTCTGGTCCGTAGTGATTTTTTTTTGTCTGCCCCTAGGCTTTTGTTCAGTCTGGCGGGATTGACGTTAAACTTGATTTAAAAAACCCAAAAGATCAGTAGGCGCGTGGGAGTCAAAAGTTCTTGCCGAGGAGACAACGAAAATTCCACGTGTAGGAAACCATTAAAAAATCTTCGGTTTTTATGGTCCCTTTTTATCCGTGGATGATTTTCGAACAATATCAAAAATTGACAAAAATGCTTTTAAATATACAATTACTTTGTGCCTCTCTGGAATGAGAGTCAACGGCACATTTGAGTACCGTAAAGTAAAGTATCTCCATACACATACACACACACAACATATATTTTTTTCATTTGTAATACGGAATATTTTATTGTGATAATATACCAAATTGTTACACCCTGAAAATGATCCGAGTACGCAATCTGTTATTTTATGTTTTATCAAAAACAACACCCTTCACCCGAAGAACTTGTGGGGTAAATCAGCAACAAATAGAAAAACTTTGAAATTAAAAAGAGGAGACAGTCGGCCAATAAAATGATCAATATCTTGAAAAAGGTATCATTATTTTGAAATGTCTCAAATTATTAACTGGGAAAAATTCCCAAATCTACCCAATTAATAATTTTCCCGAACGTAACACACATTTTATGAAATATTTATTTATCTAAACGATTATAAATTTTTTTATTTCTTTTATATTCATAGGTGGAAAAAAGCTTTGTGTGGATGATTATAACTTCTTCTATTAAATCTAGGCAAAATATGTACCTCGATAATTCTCCTTTAAATTAAACCCAAGAGATTTGAAAAATGTTAACTTATTCACATATTTTCAGGGTTTTAAAATATTTTAAAACATTTCTTTGAAATTTAACGTTTATTGCAATGTTTTTTATAAATTATAAAATGTCAGTTATAAAATTGATATATCAAAAGTAATACTGATTCACTTTCCTGGCATTATTAGGAGAAAATTTTCTGTTTATGTTAAATTTTACCATTTTATATCGAATTTTTGTACGGATTTATCCCATCCTATTGTGAAAAAACTCGTTTTATTTTATATAAGAATGGATAGAACCGGTTAAGGGTGGATAGAACTCTACACGAAAATAATTGAATAAGGATGATACAAATGTATTCCACTAGGGATTGCAGTCGGGATTGCCTTTTTGGAAAAGTTTTGAGAGATAATAAAGTAGTAATGAAAAGAGAGCAATGGATATAGATAACAAAACCGGAACATGACAAATTAGAACGCGATCGATTCAAAACAGACTGTAATAGAAATTAATTAAATTCCTGAATACTATGTATCAAGAAAGTATTTTTTGAAATAGAACAAAAATAGACTAAATCGTAAAATAAAACTCAAGTAAAACCTGGGTTGCTGCGAATTTTCTGAAAATTTCAAGTTTAAGTATGTTATTGTTCCCTGCGTGCAGTCCATTTCAAAATTGAAAACATTTTAAAATTATTATTAAAATCGAGAAAAATATACTGAATGTTATTTGTAATTTATTTTGTAAGAGATGCAGAACCCTACCTGAGAAGAAAAATATCTCGCAGTGTGTTTATTTCACAATAGTTACTTAAATTTTCTTACAGGATCTATTAAAAAAGCCACCATTCTTATTAAATACTAGAGATCAATCATATACATATATCTGATTTTATTTCTGAAAAGATTCTTTACAACTCTGTTTGATTGATTTAGATTTGTATCAAATTTATTGTAAAAAGAACTTTTAAATAAACAATATCTGTATGGTTACGAAATATACAGTTTTTAAAATGAAAACCAGCTAAATGAAGTTTTGGGTTTATGCATCATAAATGAATGAGTCGAAAATTATAATTTTAAGTCAAACGACGACAGATACTTAAAAAAGGTTGGAAGAATAATTGTAGATTTCCAAAAGACCTATTATTATTCTCTTAATTATTTATTGATAGGACTTGATATTTTGGTTTTATTTATTGAAAATACTACGAAAAAAATCCCAAAACCAAATTTGGAGCGAAACCACGTGAAAAACAAGAAAAAGTCTCGAAAAGAAATTATAGCTTTTGAAGAGTCCTACATAATTTCTTGTAACCACTTTTTGATAGGACTTGTCATTTTGGTTTTATTAATCGAAAATACTATACAAAAAATCAAAAATTCAAATTATGAGCCAAGCGACGTAAGATATGGAAAAAAGTTTCTAGGAGAAATTACAGATTTTAAAAAGCCCTTTAAAATTGTTCTGAACTTATTAAATATAAAAGCTTCAGGGCAACATTTATTTATACGAGTTTACAAACGTAGGTGATTATATTCATAAATATCATTTTTTTCGTCGCCTTGTGCGCTATATTTATTTGTTTATACAATTCTATGATGTAGTGCCTCACAAAAACGGACATTTCTTCATAACACGGCCGGTTACCTTAGTATTATTATCCTTTTTTTTCCAAACTTGTTCTCGGGTTAAACCGGTTTCCTATCATAGCCACGGACTAAGTCAAGTGACTGATGAGATGAGGATGTAATTAGTTAATTTAATACGATGTATGAAATCA
>JAABKJ010006848.1:0-21524 GCA_011634705.1 Andricus grossulariae
TCAAATCATCGACAACTGTAATTTGGTGATTGTGAATTCTCTTTTGTTAAAGCTCCTTCGGCTTTAACGAATACATTATCATCACGTACCTTGTGCTTCGCACTCGGTGTTGTCAAAAATGCGAAATTTTCCACATTATATGTTCAACATTATTATATCAAATGTATATTACATTTATTCCTGTATGTCGGCCTGTGATTGCATATTTAGATATTGCGAAATAAATTACGAATCGTATTTATCATGTTTACTTTAATTTTTGTTTCTGATTTTACATTGAATTTTATCCACAGATACCGTGAAAATTTTATATCATTTTAATGAATGTATATTATTACAATTCATAATATGCATCGATATTGAAAACCGACGTATTTTTCTTATCTTGTTTTTATAATTGAAAAAAGTGCGCATCCTATAAAAACAAACAATTTTGTTAGTATGTATTTTATTGCAACTTGTGTCGTTTTTCTATAGATTTAATTTGTGTACGTTCGATGCTATCTTTTACGATTTGAACCAAAAATATTTATCCTAACGTAAAGTGTTTCTAAGAAAATTTGTAAATGTAATTTAGGCGAAAAATGTTGTTATATAAAATCTTATTTTAGTGTGTATCGTTTTTCCAAAAAGTTAATTTTTTTATTATATATATAGCTTTGTAACAAAAGTTTATGAAAAATTTGTGGATCTTTTTTGGTTGAACAACTTTTGTCTATTTATCTTTTTTCGTACCTTGCGTGATTTTTCCAAATTTTTTAAAATGTTATTTTTGACGATTGAAACACAAAAATTACGCATCTTATCAAAAAATGATTAATAACCAATTTGTAGCTCTTTTCTGAATGAACAACTTTCGTCCAATAATTTTTTTCGTGGTTTGTGTCGTTTGTCCAAAAAAATTTATTTCATTCCTAAATCAGTTTTTTACAAATGAGCCGAGATCTACACGTCCCATCAAAACGTGATTAATAACAAATTTGTAGATTTTTTTTGAGTACAGAATTTTTGTCCATTCATATTTTTTAGTATCATGTATAGTTTTACCGCAAAATGGTATTTTTGATTTTCCATTATATTTTTTTGCGATAAAAATTGGAATTTTCGATTTTTCGAGAAAATTAAAAAGGTTTCACAGCAATATTGTAGGCTGCTCAAAAATGAACATTTTTCTTTCTCTGACTTTTTTTATTCCGTGCGTTGTTTGGCTTAAAATGGTCATTTTCGTTTGTTTTTTGGAATTTGGTCAATGCTATAACTCCAGTAATTTTTGTTTCATCAAAAAGTCATTGGGGTAAATTGTTTGTATTTATGTGTACTTCAAACACCCGTGCATAGAATATTCAAATTTGAAAAAAAGTGTTCTAAACATTTTTGAAAAAGCGCTCACTTTTTGAATTTTTATTCAAAGCGACTGGTTAACGTACTTGACCTTCATTTTTGAACACTCAAAGATTATATCAAAGCCTAATCCAATCTGTCAATTCTTTCGAAAGTTATCGTGATAACAACACAACAATCTACATACGTACGCACATCCATACATACACACATACATACATACACACATATATATACGTACGTATAGATAGCGATTCGCAAAACCTGTTTTTTGGGTTCAGAATGTCTGAAAACGTGGACTTTTGACAAAGACGGAGAGGGTCAAATTTTACACAAATCTAATACCTTCTCTGATGATAACGTAAAAAGTAGGGGGTAGTTGGGCTAAGCCGACGCTTCTTTTTAAAGTCGTTTTTTAATTTAAAAAAAAAATTGCTTGACAGCGTATTAGTTGTGAGTGATAATTATGAACCATAAAGCTTTGTTTATCAATTATTATAAAAAAGTGAAGTGATGGAAAATCTGTCGAGCGAAAAATCGTGGGGCTAAGCCGACATCCCGATGGGGCTAAGTCGAGACTTGACTATAATGCTTAAAGAAAGAAAAGGACACATTTTGTTAAATTTTTATTAGTGTATCTAACTAAATTCTCGATCCAACAATACTTAATACATTATGAAACAAAATTGTTTTATATTGTCATCCTATAATGAGTAAAAATGGACTTCGTTTATAAAAAATCCAGTGTCGACTTAGCCTCAATGTCGGCTTAGCCCCACTCATCCATTCAACTACAAGAATTCACAACTATAAAGAATCTACAGGAATTTATTGGGTTTGCACCCAAAAAGTTTTTCTTTTTCGACCGAGGATAACAAATATTTAGAATATTGTAATGAGATAATTTTAAATTAAGATGTATACATGATAGATATTACAAAAAAAACTTCTATATCCTTACATTTGAAGTTTTTTTTTCAAATATATAGCAATCGATAGGACACTATATATGTCATATAAAATTATTTCATTGTAATATTTTCGATATTTGTCATCGTATGTCGAAGAAGAACAACTTTTTGACTGCAAATGATAATTGAACAATTGAGAAGGAATTAAAAACCGTCATTGAAATTAAAAGATTCGATCTCTTGAAGATAAACGTTTTTTCTCCATCTAAAGTTATAAAAATTTCGATCCAAATGAAAACACTGAAAGTGGAATACTTTTGAATTCGAAACTTTTAAAATTATATATTTTTTAATGAAACTTTTTTTATTCAAGGGCTCAATAATTTACGCATATAAAATGGAAACTGTAAACAGTTTTCAATTGAATATTTTGTCATTAAAAGACGTTGAACGGCAAAATTTTTAATTTTTAACTTTTATTCATTGTACAGTACAAAGATTTCAAACTATGAAAAATTCACGCTATCTTTATTCCTGCTATAAATTGATGACTGTATCAAAAAATTTACATATTTTAAAAATTATATCATTTTAATCAATTTTAAGCTAGAAACATTAGTTTGTACATCAAAATTTGTTTTCGAATCTTTTTGAATATTTTCTCAAAAATTTGTTTAAAACAAAATAATTTAGAAATTTTCCAGAATTCTAATCAAAATTTGTTATGATCTTGAAACAGGAAATTTTCATAAATTTTCTCGAAAATCCCGCAATATTGAAAAAATTGCATAAAAATTTTTCAGACTCTTTTTTGAAAATTTTGGAAATCTTTTTAAATATTCTTTCTAAATTCATTTTTGAACAAAAAAATCATTTTTAATTTTTTTAGGAATTTTGATAAGAAATTTTAACTCTTATGAAATCTTTCAAAATTCTTGAAAGGCTCCTAAATTTTTCTCTTAAAATCTTCAAAAATCTACATTTAGTTTTAAATGTTCAGAAATCTTTTCA
Organism: Andricus grossulariae; assembly: GCA_011634705.1. Lineage (NCBI taxonomy): Eukaryota > Metazoa > Arthropoda > Insecta > Hymenoptera > Cynipidae > Andricus > Andricus grossulariae. The sequence goes on from JAABKJ010006848.1 coordinate 3,264, forward strand.
AGTTTTGAATTATTTTGGCATCTTTTTAAAACTTATATATATATATATATATATAAGTTTTAAAAAGATGCCAAAATAATTCAAAACTTGAAAAGATTTCTGAACATTTAAAACTAAATGTAGATTTTTGAAGATTTTAAGAGAAAAATTTAGGAGCCTTTCAAGAATTTTGAAAGATTTCATAAGAGTTAAAATTTCTTATCAAAATTCCTAAAAAAATTAAAAATGATTTTTTTGTTCAAAAATGAATTTAGAAAGAATATTTAAAAAGATTTCCAAAATTTTCAAAAAAGAGTCTGAAAAATTTTTATGCAATTTTTTCAATATTGCGGGATTTTCGAGAAAATTTATGAAAATTTCCTGTTTCAAGATCATAACAAATTTTGATTAGAATTCTGGAAAATTTCTAAATTATTTTGTTTTAAACAAATTTTTGAGAAAATATTCAAAAAGATTCGAAAACAAATTTTGATGTACAAACTAATGTTTCTAGCTTAAAATTGATTAAAATGATATAATTTTTAAAATATGTAAATTTTTTGATACAGTCATCAATTTATAGCAGGAATAAAGATAGCGTGAATTTTTCATAGTTTGAAATCTTTGTACTGTACAATGAATAAAAGTTAAAAATTAAAAATTTTGCCGTTCAACGTCTTTTAATGACAAAATATTCAATTGAAAACTGTTTACAGTTTCCATTTTATATGCGTAAATTATTGAGCCCTTGAATAAAAAAAGTTTCATTAAAAAATATATAATTTTAAAAGTTTCGAATTCAAAAGTATTCCACTTTCAGTGTTTTCATTTGGATCGAAATTTTTATAACTTTAGATGGAGAAAAAACGTTTATCTTCAAGAGATCGAATCTTTTAATTTCAATGACGGTTTTTAATTCCTTCTCAATTGTTCAATTATCATTTGCAGTCAAAAAGTTGTTCTTCTTCGACATACGATGACAAATATCGAAAATATTACAATGAAATAATTTTATATGACATATATAGTGTCCTATCGATTGCTATATATTTGAAAAAAAAACTTCAAATGTAAGGATATAGAAGTTTTTTTTGTAATATCTATCATGTATACATCTTAATTTAAAATTATCTCATTACAATATTCTAAATATTTGTTATCCTCGGTCGAAAAAGAAAAACTTTTTGGGTGCAAACCCAATAAATTCCTGTAGATTCTTTATAGTTGTGAATTCTTGTAGTTGAATGGATGAGTGGGGCTAAGCCGACATTGAGGCTAAGTCGACACTGGATTTTTTATAAACGAAGTCCATTTTTACTCATTATAGGATGACAATATAAAACAATTTTGTTTCATAATGTATTAAGTATTGTTGGATCGAGAATTTAGTTAGATACACTAATAAAAATTTAACAAAATGTGTCCTTTTCTTTCTTTAAGCATTATAGTCAAGTCTCGACTTAGCCCCATCGGGATGTCGGCTTAGCCCCACGATTTTTCGCTCGACAGATTTTCCATCACTTCACTTTTTTATAATAATTGATAAACAAAGCTTTATGGTTCATAATTATCACTCACAACTAATACGCTGTCAAGCAATTTTTTTTTTAAATTAAAAAACGACTTTAAAAAGAAGCGTCGGCTTAGCCCAACTACCCCCTACTTTTTACGTTATCATCAGAGAAGGTATTAGATTTGTGTAAAATTTGACCCTCTCCGTCTTTGTCAAAAGTCCACGTTTTCAGACATTCTGAACCCAAAAAACAGGTTTTGCGAATCGCTATCTATACGTACGTATATATATGTGTGTATGTATGTATGTGTGTATGTATGGATGTGCGTACGTATGTAGATTGTTGTGTTGTTATCACGATAACTTTCGAAAGAATTGACAGATTGGATTAGGCTTTGATATAATCTTTGAGTGTTCAAAAATGAAGGTCAAGTACGTTAACCAGTCGCTTTGAATAAAAATTCAAAAAGTGAGCGCTTTTTCAAAAATGTTTAGAACACTTTTTTTCAAATTTGAATATTCTATGCACGGGTGTTTGAAGTACACATAAATACAAACAATTTACCCCAATGACTTTTTGATGAAACAAAAATTACTGGAGTTATAGCATTGACCAAATTCCAAAAAACAAACGAAAATGACCATTTTAAGCCAAACAACGCACGGAATAAAAAAAGTCAGAGAAAGAAAAATGTTCATTTTTGAGCAGCCTACAATATTGCTGTGAAACCTTTTTAATTTTCTCGAAAAATCGAAAATTCCAATTTTTATCGCAAAAAAATATAATGGAAAATCAAAAATACCATTTTGCGGTAAAACTATACATGATACTAAAAAATATGAATGGACAAAAATTCTGTACTCAAAAAAAATCTACAAATTTGTTATTAATCACGTTTTGATGGGACGTGTAGATCTCGGCTCATTTGTAAAAAACTGATTTAGGAATGAAATAAATTTTTTTGGACAAACGACACAAACCACGAAAAAAATTATTGGACGAAAGTTGTTCATTCAGAAAAGAGCTACAAATTGGTTATTAATCATTTTTTGATAAGATGCGTAATTTTTGTGTTTCAATCGTCAAAAATAACATTTTAAAAAATTTGGAAAAATCACGCAAGGTACGAAAAAAGATAAATAGACAAAAGTTGTTCAACCAAAAAAGATCCACAAATTTTTCATAAACTTTTGTTACAAAGCTATATATATAATAAAAAAATTAACTTTTTGGAAAAACGATACACACTAAAATAAGATTTTATATAACAACATTTTTCGCCTAAATTACATTTACAAATTTTCTTAGAAACACTTTACGTTAGGATAAATATTTTTGGTTCAAATCGTAAAAGATAGCATCGAACGTACACAAATTAAATCTATAGAAAAACGACACAAGTTGCAATAAAATACATACTAACAAAATTGTTTGTTTTTATAGGATGCGCACTTTTTTCAATTATAAAAACAAGATAAGAAAAATACGTCGGTTTTCAATATCGATGCATATTATGAATTGTAATAATATACATTCATTAAAATGATATAAAATTTTCACGGTATCTGTGGATAAAATTCAATGTAAAATCAGAAACAAAAATTAAAGTAAACATGATAAATACGATTCGTAATTTATTTCGCAATATCTAAATATGCAATCACAGGCCGACATACAGGAATAAATGTAATATACATTTGATATAATAATGTTGAACATATAATGTGGAAAATTTCGCATTTTTGACAACACCGAGTGCGAAGCACAAGGTACGTGATGATAATGTATTCGTTAAAGCCGAAGGAGCTTTAACAAAAGAGAATTCACAATCACCAAATTACAGTTGTCGATGATTTGATCTTTAGTTTTAAAAGGCCAGTGCACAAATATGGGGGAAATACAAAGACCGAGCGCGTAGCGCGAGTTAAATATAGTATCGAGCGCGGGATAAATAAATTATCGAGCGCGAAGCGCGAGAACCAACAGTCGCGCGCCTGAGGCGCTCTAAAATTTGCAATATACAACTGTACTTGTTTTTATTTTTGGTTGTAATTCATCGCATTTATTTGTAGATTCCTGTAAAAATGGCTTTAATTTTTTGTACTTTTTTTTAAATTTTTCCACTAGGGTTAGTTACTGTGAGTCGAATTTACTAATTAATTTGGAAAGGTAAAATTAAGTACTGAGCATTATAGTAGCAATATTTTTAATTTTAAATAATGACATAAAACTATGTTATGGTGTCTGAAACTTCACTACCGTCTTACGCAATTATAGACTAAAAATGCGACGACGTTTCTGAGTAGAAAATCGACGCTTGTAAATGCATGTCATCCGGTGAGAAATCCACTTTTCAGTCAAGAAAAGTTTGCTTTTCTCTTCTCGGTTGTAAAGCGTCTTTCTTAACACTAAAAAAGACTTTATTTATTTAAAAACCTTAAGAAACTACTCCCAGACTTGGATTTCTCTATAAAAGGAATTCTTATTTCATATAATGATAAATAACAATTAATGAACCATACATAAATACAATATACAATAACTTGGATTAGGTTAGTGAAAAAATTCAATATCCCAATCGAACGAGATTGAAAATAGCCGATTTTCCTAATGAGTCTGAGGCACTAGGAATTTCCGGCCTATTAAACACCTGTTACGTAAGATAAGTTTATGTCCATGATTATGTTGCATTCGTGTGCACAATGATATGACTTAATTTCAGTTTTTAGTAATAATTTTCGCGTCTAGATCGAAGATTTTGACATACTTTTGAATTCTTGCATGCGACAAAATTCTTACATGAATAAAAGAAAAGGAAAGTGTATGTTGTGTAAATTGCGTTTGAATTTTTTATATTACAGAAAAGAGCCAATTTAGATCAAACAAATACTTGATAATTATTTCTAAAATGCCAACTAGAATATAATTCATATAATTATATACAATATAATAATATAATTTTTCAAATATTTAATTTTAAGTCGAGCGCTAATTGGGTAGTAATTCTTTCATAATTACCGGAATTAGTAAATAGTACTTAAAAGAGTTATGAATCTGCTTTAAATGCAAAATTAGTAATTAAAAATAACAATTCAAGACGAAGAACACTAACATCATCCAAAATTGTTTAAAGATTCCAAATCTTGTTCGAATCATAATTTTTTTTCAAAATGCTAATTTTTTATGTAAAATTCCAACGTAAACTAAAGTTGTTCGAAAATTATGAATCTACATTGAAAGCTCATGATTTTTTAATAAATAAATTTAATTTCTGACCACGTACCTAACACAATCCGAAATTATTCATTATTATAAATTTTATTATTTCAAATAAATTGTCATTAAATTTAAATCTAATGATTTTGATTTAAACATTCCAAATTCAGGTGAAACAAACCAACATAACCTAAACTTGTTGAAAAATGATCAATATTCCTTCAAATCTAATAATTTTTTATTCAAAGTGCCAGTAATTCTCGACGAAAAAAAAATAACATAAAATAAAATTGTTAAGTATTGTAAATATTCTTCCACATCTGATTGATTTTATTTAAAATAACCGATTTTATGTGAAAATTGCCTATTTTTTGTGTGAAACACTAATGTAACCTGAAATTGTGAAAATCTGTGAATCTTCTTTGAAATATTTTTTTTTGTATTATAATTACTAATTGTCAAAAAGTTATAGTTCTATAAAGTTGAATTATTTCATGAAGAAAACGCTACATGTTAGAAAAACCTTACAAAACCGAAAAAAGTAAATTATAGAACAATTTTTAATCTGAAATTTAATAATTTCCGAAAAAATAACCATGTTGAAAATTGCGAATCCTGATGATAATTTTTGTTTAAAAAAGCTATTTCTCAGCTAAAAAAACATTAAATATGTATAATATTTACAATAATTTGTAAGATAATTTTAAAGTTTGAATATAACCGTTCAGGATTATTTCAAACGCGCCAATGCTTCTCAGCTTGCCTCAGTTTTCCTCACCTAATAATAATAGTAGTAACTAGTAATATTTGTATAATTATTAAATTTAATAATCATAAATTTACAAAATAATGATAAATGCATAAACAAAAAAGGGGTCATAAAAAAATTACGGAATGTGTTTTCAGCAATTTTCAACTCAACTCTTTTTATTGAAATTTTATTCTTTTTGATTGAAAATTCTACTATTAAATTTTTGGCCAAGAATTCATATTTTTTGGTTAAATTTTCATTATTTGGTTCAAAATTTAAGCATTTTGTGAGAACATTCACAATTTTGTTAAAAATGAATCCTTTTTGGTTCGCATTCAACTCTTTCGTTGAAATTTTTTCTTTTTCTCTTTAATGTTGACTTGATTGCATAATTTGCATAATTGCATGATTTGATTGCTTTTTTTCCTTCTTGACAATAACATTTGTTTGGTTAAAAATTTAACTATATTATCAAACATTCCTCTTTTTGGTTTGAATATTCATCTCTTTTTGTAGAAGTTTAAACATTTTTTATTAAGAATGGAACGTTCTGATACAAAATTAATCTGTTCCAGTTTAAAGTTTACTTTCTTGTTGAAAATTCACAATTTTGGGTTGATAATTCAACTACTTTGTAGAAAGTTCGTATTTTCAACTTGAAAATTGAAGAATTTGGTAGGAAGTTCAAGTATTTGTTTGATAGTTCAACTACTTTGTTAAAAATTAATTTTTCTATTTGAAGATTCATGATCGATCTAAAAATTCATTTATTTGTTTGATAATTGAAGTATTTTTCCAAACATCATTGGTGTTTGGTTGTATACTAATTTTTAAACTCAAAATTTAACTAATTTATTTTGGGTAAGAAATTTGTCTTTTTTTATTGAAAATTCCACTATTTGGTTGAAAATTCTTTTATTTTGTTAAAAATGCATCCTTTTGATAGAAAAATAATTCTCTTAGTTAAAAAATCGTCTTTTTGATAGCAATTTTTTTCTGGTTATAAATGGAAATGTTTGTTTGAAAATTCATCTGTTTTACTTAAGGATTTGAGTATATTCTTAAAAATTCTTATTTTTTAATTAAATTCGAATATTTTTGATTGAAAAAAAACTTTCTTGGTTCAAATATCAACAGTTGAAAATTCATCTTTTTAGATTCATAATTATACTCCTTGGTTGAAATTTGAACTGCTTTCTAAAAAATTATTTTTTCTGGTTGAAGATTCATAATCATTGTTGAAAATTCATCACATTAGAATAAATTCATCTTTTTTGGTTAAAAATGTAACTGTTTAACAATTAATAAGTTTTCGTTCTCTGATTTGTTCAAAGTTGGTATTTTTGGTTTAAAAATGTATCTGTTTTTGGAGAAATTTCAACTCTTTTGTTTAAATTTCATAATTTTAGGTGGAAAATTAAAGTATTTTCAAAAAATTCTTATTTTTGGCTAATTCTATACCATTTTTGGTTAAAAATTAATTTTCTTTAGTTGAAAAATTCCACTATTCGGTTTGAAAATTTATGTAATTTGTTGAAAACTTTTTTTTTAGAAAATTAAAGTTCTCGGTTGAAAATTAATCTATTCACCTAAAATTTTATGTATTTTGTTGAAAAAATCTTCTTTTTCTATATAAAATGAACCTTTTCAGTTGAAAATTCCACTGCTTGGTCAAAAATTAATGTATTTTGTTGAGATTTCATCTTTTTGAATACAAAATTAATTTTCTGGGTTGAAAATTCATATTTTTGGTCAAAAATTAAATTCTTTAGTTAAAATTTCTGGCTTGAACTTGAACTGAATTAATAGAGCTCAATAAGGAAATCCAACTATTCTTGCTAAAAAGTTAATATTTTTTGTTAAAAAGTCCACCATTTTTGAATGGTTCGAAATTCATCTCGTTTGATCAGAAATTTTACTATTTGGTTAAAAATTTAATTACCTTGTTAAAAATTCGTCTATGTTGCTAAAAAGTAATCCTTCTTAGTCCAAAATTCTACTATTCAGTTGAAATATGAACTTCGTTGAAAATTCATTTTTTTTTGTTGAAGATTCATCTCTTTGTTTACAAATTTAACAATTTTATTGCAAATTCATTTTATTTTTCTTGAAAATTCATAAATTTAGTTGAAAATTCATCACTTTGGTTAAAATTTGAACATTTTGCTAAAAATTTGTTTTTCAGTTGAAAATTAATTTTCTTCGCTGAAAATGTTACTGTTCCATTTTTAGTTGAAAATTGATATTTTAAATTGAAAATTGATCTTTTCTGAATCAAAATTCATGAATTTTGTTGAAGATTCGTCTGTTTAGTAAAAAATTTTTTTTTTGTGTTGAAAATGCATCCCTTTTATTTAAAAATGCAACTGCTTAATTGAAAAATTAATGTGTTTTGGTTGAGGATTCAACTATTTTGTTAAAAATCCATCTTGCTTGGTTGAAAAATCCACTACTTGGTTTTAGGTTGAACTAATTTGCGAGAAATTAATTTTTTGGGTCGCAGATTCATTATTTAGTTTTGAAATTCAACTATTTGGTTGGAAATTCAACTATGAGATAAGAAATTATACTTCTTATTTGAATTGTAACATTTCTTTTGGAAGTTTGTTTTTTTTTTTGTTAAAAATGAATTTTTTATCTGAAAATGTAGATTTTTTATTTTCAGTTGAAAATTTATTCTTTGTCAGTTGAAAATTCAATTATTTTGTAAAAAATTAATGTATTTTGTTAAAAATTCATGTATTTGTGTAGAAAATTAATCTTGTTTGTATAAATTCATCATTTCGATTGAGGATTCAACTATTTTGTTAAAAATTCGTCTTTTTTTGTTTAAAATTAGTTTCTCAAACTAAATATTTAACAATTATTTCATTTTTCGTTAAAAATGTATCTTTTACAGTTGAAAATTCAACTATTCCATTGAAAATTCATCTTCGTTGATTGAAAATTCATCTTTCTTGATTGAAAATTAACCTGCTTTTTGAATATTCTTCTTTTCTGGTTTAAATAGTAAATTCATGTATTTTGTTGAAAATTCATCTATTTGGTTGAGAATTCAACTTTTTTCTTAAAAATTCGTCCTTTTGTTGCATCCAACTAGTTTATAATCTTTTTATAGAAAATTAGTTTTATAGCTGCAAATTTAACTGTTCCATTTTTTGGGTAAAAACTCATCTTTTTAAGTTTGAAATTCATTTCTGTAGGTTAAAAAGTCAGCTATTTGGTAAAAAAAATAATCGTTTTAGTTGAAAGTTTAATTATTTTGTTGAAAATTCAACGATTTGTTTAAAGTCTTGGTGCGTTAAGACGTTTAAACGGACACGTTTGGTCAAATTTGACACCTTTCCGATCATAGACAAATTTTCATATATTTTTTTCCTATATCTGTTAGGTCTTATGCTTCATAATATCAACTTTAAAAATGGTTGTTTTTTCATTTTATATGGAAATCGAACGGCTAGGTCGATTGAGACGTTTACACGGGCACGTTTGGGCAAATTTGACACTATTTTGGAGATGGAAAATTAATTTTGAACTTTTTTGTACAACTCGTGGATGATGTGTTTTGAAATTCAAAGTAAAAAAGATTGAAATTCTTTTCTTTTGGAAGAAAATTCGATTTTTTGAAAAACTTTTTTGTGTACTCGCATTTTTTTGTAGTTTAAAATTCGAAAAACCGAATGTGAAAATGTCTTTTGTAACTATCATGCTACATATTTATACAAAAAAATTAGAAATGAACAATTAAAAATTCGTCGAAATTCGTCTGAATTCGCCTGACTTAGATGTCTCAAACTTCAGCCCAATGGTAGAAAATTCATCTCTTTTTGTTGAAAATACATCTCTCTTGGCTGAAAATGAACCTTTTTGTCGAAAATTCAACTTTTCGGGTTGAAAGAAATTTGTCTTTTTGGCTTGGAAATTCAATTATTTGGATGACTCTCAACACAAATCACAATTCATGACTCAGAACTCAGAGATTAGAATTCACAACTCACAACTCACAACTCAAAGCTCACAACTCACAACTCACAACTCACAATTTATAAATCACAACTCACAACTCAGGGAACACAAGGAAGTGAGTGGTGTAGAACTAGGGGAAGTGAGGGGAAATGTGGTGGAAGTGAGGAGAGGGGGGAGAAGATGAGGAAGTTTGGGGAAGCGAGGGTTGAATAGTTGGGAGGGGAAATTTTGGAATAGAGGGGAAGTAGAAGAGGGGTAGAAGGGGCTTAGGGGTGGGAAAGTATGAGAGGGGCGCAATGGTTGCAAAACGTCACGTTTCACAAAACCTTAGAGACCCCCCTCATATGTGAAACTTTGTGAAGTTAGGACAAAACCCCCCTCCCTCAGAGTGTCACGTAATGTGTGAATGCACAATAATTGTGCAGTACTCTCATGATTTAAGGTTCAAGATTAAAAATAAAATAAAAAAAATAAGTTGAATATCAGTGTGTGGTATTTTGCTAGATAAAAATGGACACGGGTCGATCAATATCGCGGTTAGCTGTAGACAATGAGGTAATAATTAAATCAAAGCGCGTGCCCCCCATTGAATTATTACGTGCAGTTGCTTGAACACGTGGTATCGGGGAACAAGAGTGAAAGTGACTGGTTCAAATGGTCCACGTGGTTCTGGTTCTACCTGGCTCGCCTATGCAAGGACGGCTAAGTGTCGTTTGGTCGCTGCTAAAGGCACCAGCTATCAATCATTATCATGAAATCATTCGGTAAACTTTCGCGAAAAATTCAAGATCGTCTACTGTTTTTTTTTAGTGAAGACAAATTGTCCAATTATTTTGAAAAAAAATCAAACAAAAAAAGTGAGTGACAGGACTCATGTATTCCTCGTTCTCATATGGTATGTACTTACTTCTCGAATAAAACTAAATTTTAGTTCAAATATTCTATTTAAAAAATGTAATTGTTGTTGATAATCTGATTGTCTTTGGATTGCTTGAAGCTGTTTTATATAAATTTGAAATTTATGCGAATTGAGAAGCATTCGCGCTTTTTAATACTGCTGCGCGGTTTACGGTTCCATTGAAATGCCTTCAACATAAAGATGCGGACAATAAAAATGTTTCTCTTTATATTGTGTCTGAGATTTCTAACAACTATTTTTTGAGAAGAAACAAAATCTTCGCCGGTGCTGTTTTTTACAACAATCCATTTTTAATTTCAAAAAATGTAAATACCCAATTTTTGTCGAAAACGAAGCGAGGTTTGGAAAAAAGTTAAGAGAGCAAAATTGTTTCTTGGAAAAATGCCTTTATAATGTTTAATCTCATTTTGTTTTCTTTAAAAATGAATTGTTTCATTTTGAGAGGTAAAAATTCGTTTTTTACTTTTTTATATTAGATAAAAAATTAGATCAAATAAAGTGTATTATTTGAATTGCCTGAAGATATTTGTTTATTTAAAAAATGTTACTAGCGTAGGACGAAAATTTATTAGTGTTGAAAAACAGAAATAAGAAAAAATTGATAACGAAATTGAAAAATTATATTTTTAAACAGAAACAAGTAATATTTAAAATTATAAAGAGTGTTCTTGTAGAAATTTTTCCAAGGGATAATTTGGCTTTTTAACTCTTTTTTTTATATTTTGCTTCCTAAATAAATAAATAAAATAATTAACCGAAGTTTTTAAATTCTCTAATATATTATTGAAAATATCATACAATATTTAAAATAATTCCTTTTCGAAAAAGACTTACAATTTCTGAAGAAAGTTAGGTTGTGTTGCCATTTTTCACCGGAAATTAACATATATAAACAAAAATCATTAAATAAAAAACATCAACAAAATTGCCTATTTTCAATAATTTTAGGTTATATGCTATTTAACATTTCACGCTAAAAATTTGTTATTTCAAACAAAAATCATGAAATTTACAATTTTAAACAATTTCAGATTGTTAAAAATACCAATTCCCTACGAAAAGCACTGAAATAATCCAAAATTGTGAAAAAGATTCTAAATTTTGTTGAAATTAAAAGGATTTTTGTTTTAAAGTAACAATATTTGGTAAAATGCTTACATAACCTAAAATTGTTAAAATATGTAAATCTTCTCTGAAATCTATATTTTTTTTCAAATTAAAAATATAAATTTCCGAAGACAAATACTACCATAATCCAGAATTGTAAAAAAATGTCAAAATCTTGTTCAAATTATAATGAGTTTTGTTTTAAAATAACCATTTTTGGTCAAAAACTGGAAATCGGTTCATTAAACAAATATCGTTAGATTTCATATAAAATTAACAATTTTAAACAATTTCAGATTCTTAAAAATACAAATTCCCTACGAAAAACACTAAGATAATCCAAAATTGTGAAAAAATGTTAAAATCTTGTTCAAATTATAATATATTTTGTTTGAAAATACCAATTTTTAGTCTGAAACTGGAAATCGGTTCATTAAACAAATATCGTTAGATTTCACATGAAATTAACAATTTAAAAAAATTTAATTATTGAAAATACCAATTCCCTACGAAAAATGATCACACAATCCAAAATTGTTCAAAGATTTTGAATGTTGTTCAGGTTATAATGAATTTTGTTCTGTAATATCAATTTTTGGTTTGGAACGGAAACGTGACCTAAAATTGTTCAAAAATTATGAACCTTTAGAATTGAATAAGTTTTGTTTAAATGAATGCTAGCAAAACAAAAACCGTTAATTGATGAACCATTTTTAATCTTTGAAAACGAATATGTTCTAATTAAATATGCCATGACCGGTGTAATACGCTAACATAACTTTTAATTGTTAAAAACTGCAAATCTTGATGATGATTTTTGAAAAAATTCTAATTTATAGCAAAGAAACATAACAGAGTCTACAATTTCTAGAAATTTATCGTATTATTCTAAACCTTATGATTTTATATACAAATTCTTTTTAAAAAAGCCTAATTTTTAGCAAAAAGAACAAATATAAAAAATGTATAACATTTGAAATAATTCCTTAGATCTATTTAACAATAATTTTATGATATGTTATTCAGAATTTCATGCTGGAAATTGGTTCTTCTCAACAAAAATCATATTTCAATCTTACTTGTTTCCTAGTTCCTTCTAACCACCTTTCAATTTGTAAAATACCAAAATTGGAAATGCCAAACTAAAAATATCATTTTCTTCTGTGAATGGTATGTTCAAGAAACAGATATTATCTATCAAAAAATATTTACATTTTTTAACAACTTTAGAGTATGTTGGAATGATTCACCTAAAACCGGTATTTTTAAACAAAAATCGTAAGATTTAAATTCAACAACTTTTATTTAAAATAATAAAATGTACAATCTTGATCAATTTCGTATTGTGGATCCTGAAAAAGTTCACAATTTTTTAACAATTTCCAAATACATTGTCGTTTCACATCAAAATTGGTGTTTTTAGTAAAAAATAATTATATTTCAAAGAAAATTTAAATTTGCTTTACAATTCTAGGTTATACTAGAGGCTTTTACCGGAAATCGATATAGATTTCATAGAAGATTTTCAATTTTGGAAAAATTTAAAGCTATGTTAACTTATTTGACCGAAAATCGGTTATTCTAGACAAATGCAATTAAATATAGAAGAAAATTTAATATTTTATTATGTTATGTTAGCGTTTTTCGTAGAAAATTGGAATTTTAATTATTTTAAAATCACCGGATTTCAGAGTATATTTGAAAAAATATTTTAAAAATTTGAACGATAATGTATTATCTGATAGTATTTCAATAAAAATCGTTTATTTCAAACAAAAGTCATTAGAATTCACAAATAAAATCTACAATTCAAAACATCAGATATGAAAAATATTTTCTTACTTTGCTTTTCTATCATTTTAGATAATAGGTACTATAAAATAATAGAAATTCATTAATAATATCATTTCGATATTTTTATTCAAAAATTGCGTGAAATTAAAATAATAATATTTGCGCGTCTAGCTCACGTTTTTGTCTAGCAAGAAGAAAATATGATATTTAGTATCAAAGTATAATTTCTATATACTTTATATGAAAATAGGTTCACAAATGAAATATATATATAAATTCTCGATCATCTTGTTCATTCAAGGCTTTTATTTATTATTATGATATTCTGCATTTTAATATGTATTTGATAATCTCAATAAAAAAACATACAGTTGAAATTACCTGCCAATTTCAAATACCAAACCATTTCCTTCATTCATTGATTTAGAAAACCTTTGAATTGATAAAGAACAAGTGGCGCCCCCAAATATACTTTCTAAATTTAATCAGTGAGATTTCACTGATTTGCAGTGAAAATCCTTAGTGATTCTAATCAGTGATCAAATTCTATCCATTTGAATCAGTGAGATTGCCTTGTGAATCAGTGGAAATTCTTACTGATTGGATTCAGTGACTTTTTTTTCAATTTTAAGTTCTGTTTACTGGTGCATTTTCGTAATCAATAGAAATCTTTGTCGAAACGTCGCGGAAGTTGCATAGAAAGTCTCTGGTGGTATTATGAGGAGAAATACTCTATTCGCAGCAGACAACTTAATGTAGGTGCACCATTAACAAAACCATTTAAAACCATTCATTTCTGGAACAGATATCTACTTGTATAGTATTGTAACTGCGTTGCAGTTACCGTAATTACATGCATTCCTTTTAGGAGGGAAAAGGTATAAACCAAAGTATTTTCTCCCTTTCTGTTCTATTTAGAAAAAAAAACTATAAAAAGAAAGGAGATGAATAAAAATAAATTAACAATTGAATCAGAATATTCTTTATACGTTAATATTTTTAATATTGAAATAAAAATTGTTCTTTGCACCGTTCTATCTGATACACATTTTCCTAATTCAGTGGACAATTGAAGTAATTTTTGTTTCCAGTGGTGAGTAATTAATTAACAATTATAAGAATTGTGTAAAAAGTCATACAAGTTAATTCAATAATGATCATTCAACCTTAAAAAATTTTGAACTGAAATTTTTTTTCAAATTTACTTTTTTTATATAATGTTGAGTCCTTGACAAATGGGTTAACCTTCAGTTGCCTGAAAACAATATATTTTTAATTCGGCTCACGTTTTCTCAATACGGTCACGTAACTGCATCAGAACGAATCACCGAAACTTCAGTCTTGGTTCGACCAAAAAACAATTCAGATCGTGTTCGAAAAGTGAAAAGTGCAGTGTGATTATTCTTTAGAAATGTATAAAAATATTGGGAAGAATTTGAGTCAGGTGTGCAATATTATTCCTATCTAAAAAAATAGATATAACGAAATTATCGAAAATCTCGAACTCATTGTTGTTGATTACCTGATTGGTTGCATACTTTTTTTTAATTTTCTGGAATTATTTAAATCGCAATTTCCAAATGGGGAATTTCAATCCTAAAAATGTATTATTATTTATTTTTAAAATTTTATTTATTCTTTTCATTTACATTTTAAATGATTCTTAAATAATGAAGATACCAATTCTGTTCTAAACTTTTTGACCAAATTTGAAGAAAAAAAATGGCAAATGGTTTCTACTCGTAACCCCTTGACGATATCAAATGAGGTTATTCGTATTTATATATTAACAAAGATTAAGAATTTTCTGTATCAACAACTTAGTAGGTCAACATTTTCAAATAAATTATTTTATTTTATGATATAATTTATTTCTAAATGTTTCTAAACATTATTGGTAAACGAGACAATTTTAATTTCTGGTTGTTTTTTAATATTGCGGAATAATTCTGTTCTTAACCTCTTGATATCACACTGTAATTTTTCAACTTTTTCACTTTCGAAGCGATGATAAAAATGAAATTATAGACAAAGACTTATAATATCTTAATTTAACGATACGGATAATAGGATTTCTGGGAAAATTTTTAATTATTTAGATTTCATTTAAGAAGGTTAATTTTAAGCTTTGAAGATTTCAAAACATATCAAAGAGAATATTGAAGATTTTAAGACGATTTTTTTTTAACTTTTGGAGGATTCACAAAAATTATAAGAAAACTTTGAGTTATTTTACAAGGTATTTCCAAGTTTTAGAAGTTTTGGAAAGAATCAAAAATAATTTTAAATTTGAAAAGATTTCAAAAAATTTTAAAAGGTAGATTATTGAATATTCTGAAATAAAAAAATCATATACGAATTGAGGAATATTTGTGCTTGTTAATATAATAGTTAATATGTAATATGAAATATGTCAAGCTGGAAATAAGTATTTAAAAAAATTCAATATAAAATATAATTTCTAAGAAGGCTAAAAAAGTAAGAATGATCTAGAGAAAAAAAAAACTATAAAACTAAAAAAGAATTTTCAAAAAATTAGGTTGCAATATTTGAACAGACTAAGGTTATATTATTGTTTTCTCACAGAAAAACGATAATTTTAAAAAAGAATAATTAAATTTTAAAGCTTTATAATTTTTTAATAATTTTAAGTCACGTTAGCGTTTTACATAAAAAATTGGTACTTTCAAAAAAAAATCATTATAATTTAAAGAAGATTCGGAGTTCTTTAAGAATTCTTTAAGAATTTCGTCTTTGGACGAAAATTGGTATTTTTAATTAAAAAATTAGATTTCAAAGAAGACTCACAAATCTTGAAAAGTGTGGGCTGCGTTAATATTATACATCAAAAATTAGTATTTTAAAACAAAACTCATTATAATTTAAACCAGATTTAGCATATTTTTTACAATTTCGAATTATTTCATAATTTTTCGTCGGAATGCCATATTTTCAATTTAAAAAAAAATAGATTTCAAAGATTGACGATTTTTGCACCTTTCAGTTATGTTTAACCTGGAATTGGTATTTTTATTTTTAAAAATCATTAGATTTAGGTATAATGATTTTTGTTCAAAATAATAATAATTGGCATTTTAAATCAAAAACCATTATAATATGAACAAGATTTAGCAGGTTTAATCAATTTTTATTCTTTTAGTATTTTTCGTTGGAAATTGTTCTTTTTAATGCAAAAAAATCAATTATATCTCAAAAAAGATTCACAACTCTTACAACTTTAGGTTCTGTTAACGTTTTGCACGGAAAAATGGTACTTTCGAATGAATCAAAATTATCAACAGTTTCAGGTTATATTACCGTTTTTCACAGGAAATCGATTATTTTAAATAAAAATCATTAGATTTCAAATATTCATAATTTTTTAACAATTTTAGGCTGTGCATTGAATATTTGTATTTTCAAACCAAAATCATTATAATTTGAACAAGACTGAGAATATTTTTTGAATTTTGGATTATGTAAGTTTATTTAGTTAAAAATTTGTATTTTTAATTCAAAAATTACATTCCAAAGTAGACTCACAACTTTTAACAGTTTAGGTTATGTAAGCGTTTTACGCCAAAACTTGGTATTTTGAACCAAAATTATTATGCTTCGAATAACATTTAAAATATTTTTACAATTTTTGGAATAATTAGTGTTTTTTCCGGCAATTGGTATTTTTAGTTTGAAAAAATTAGATTTCAAAGAAGATTTAATATCTTTAACCATTTCAGGTTATGTTATCTTTTCACACAAAAAATTGATACTTCAAAACAAAAATCATTACAATATAAACTAGATTTAGAATGTATTAAAATTTTTTGAATAAGTTAGTGTTTTTCGTTGAAAATTTATATGTTTATAACAAAAAATAATGGAATCTCAAAGAAGATTCAGAATCTTGGACAATATTAGGTTTTGTTAGCGTTTTAAACCAAAAATTGGTATTTTCAAAGAAAAATCTTTATAATTAGATCAAGATTTAGCATTTTTTTAACTTTTGGGCTATGTCAATGTTTTTCATGGGAAATTCTCATTCTTAATAAAAAAAGATTTTAACGAGGATCAACAACTTTTGACAGATGTAGGATATGTTAGTTTTACCAGAAAAATGGGTATGTTAGGACAAAAGTCTTCATAGTACGAACAAGATTCGCAATTTTTGTACAGTTTAAGGATATAGTAACGTTTTTCACAGGGAATCGGGTATTTAAAAAAAAATTATTAGATATCGCAGAATATTTACACTTCCGAACAATTTTCTGTTACGTTAGTGTTTTTCGTCGAAAATTATTGCCATTTTTGATACAAAATTATTAGATTTCAAAGAATGTTTACAATCTTTGAAGATCTACAGCTTATGTTGGTGTTTTTCCTAAAATTGGTATTGTTAAACAAAAAATTATTAGAATTAAATTCAATTATTTTTACATTCTCATCCAAAGAAGGTGTTAGATTTGTGTAAAATTTGACCCCCCCGGTTGTTGTCAAATGTCCACGTTTTAAGACCCCCTGAACCCAAAAAACAGGTTTTTACAAATCTGTCTGTCTGTCTGTATGTATGTATGTCTGTCTGTGAGCACGATAACTTTCGAAAGAATTGACCTGTCAGATTGGCCTTTGGCATACTCTTTCAGTCTCGCAAACGAAAGGTCAAGTTTGTTAGCCAGCCATTTTGGATGAAAATTCCAAAATTGAGCGCATTTTGAAAATTTTTTAGGTCATTTTTTTCACAATTTGGAAACTATATGTGCGTCCGTTCATAGTAATCAAAAATTCAAACAATTTATTTCGATGACATTTCTCGATAAAATGAAAATTTTCAGACTTACAGCATTTTCAAAATCCAAATGAGGAAACGAAAATTAACAATTTCAGCCAAACAACGCACCACAAGAAAAAAATTTAAGGCGAAAAAAGTGGTTTTTTTGCACGCCCTACAGGATTATTATAACGACTTTTTGAATTTTCTTGAAAAATCGAAAATTCCCATTTTTATTGCACAAAAAGTA
>JAABKJ010006849.1:0-21524 GCA_011634705.1 Andricus grossulariae
ATTTTAAATGATTTCCTAAAATTTCGAAAAAGAAAGTAGAAGATTTTTTGCACGATTACCAAATTAAAAAAAAATCGTGTTTATTCCAGAAATATAAAGAAGTTTTGAAAAGATTCAACAATAATTAAGAAAAGATTTCAAAGAATTTAAACCCATTTCAAAAAATGTTTAACGAAATTTAGATTATGAAAATTTCGAAAAAAGTAGGGTTTTAAGAATTTTGAAAGGTTTCAAAAGAATAACCATGTTATTTTAAGATTCCTGGCAAAATTCAAATGATTATTTATTTTGATAAATTAATTTTATGATAAAATTGAACAAGATTTCAAAACATTTCAAAAGATTTCCAAAATTGCCGAAAAAGAATCTGGAAGATTTTATAGCATTTTTTTTTTAATTTAATGAAAAATTCGAATCAGTATAAAAGATATTTAAAAATGTTTGAAAAAATTTCTATATAATTTTAAACTAGAAACGCTTTCAAGAAATGTAAAAACAAAATGAGGATTTTGAAGATTTTGAAAAAAAAGCTTTTTAAGGGTTGAAAAACAGTTTTAAACATTTCAAAAGATTTCCAAAATTGTCAGAAAAGTTTCTGGAAGATCATAAGGTAATTTTTTCATTTTGCAGAATTTTGAAAAAAAAATTAAGAAAAGTTTTACTTGTTCAAAAAGATATTGAGAAGTTTTGAAGAAATTTTTAAAATAATTTAAAACCTGGAACGATTTCAAGAAATTTAAAACAAAATTGTTTAAATAATGATTGAATCTTGGAAATTCGAAAATACTAATAGAAAAAAATCAGCGGAAATGTATCTATACTTAATCATGTCAAAAATTGACCCTATTCGGTGAAAAATATAAAAATTCGGAATTTGTTTATGAATGTTGTTTCAATAATTATTAATTATTGTAAATTTTCAAAGTATCATAGGAAAGAGTTATTTAAAAAACATTCTGTAAAAAATGGAACCTATTCGTTGAAAAATAGCCAAACTCTAAATATGTTTATAAAAATTGTTTAAATAATTCATAATTATTGTGAATATACAAAGCATCATAGTAAAGAGTTATTTGGAAAACATTATTTATTCCGTAAACAAATTGTGCCTATTCATTGAAAAATATCCAATATCAAATATATCTGTACGAAAATTGTTGAAATAATTAATAATTATTTTAAATGTGCAAAGTATCGTAGAAAAGAGACACTGAAAATACCTTCTTTGTTGATATCTAAAACAAATTGAGCCTATTCTTTAGAAAATAGCAAAATTTCTAATTTTTTCATTAAAATTGTTTAAACAATTAATTAAGATTAATTAAGAAAGATTTATAATATAGGATACATGTTAAAATGTTAGTCAAAAAAGTTAATTTTGGATAAAAAACTAATTTTCAACCAGAGAATTAAAATTTCAACAACAAAAAATTAGTGTTTTACCAAAAAAGAATAATATCTAATAATATACATGAATTTCCAACCAAATATTTTAATTTTTAATGGAATTTTGAATAATAAATTTTGATTTACAACCAAAAAATGGCAAACTTTCAACAAAATAGATGAATTTTTAACTAAAAAAGATAAGTTTTCAACAAACAATAGAATAGTTTAATTTTCAGTTAGAGAAACAAGATCTAAGGCAGATGAAATAAATTTTATACCAACAAGATTAAATGTCTATAAAAATAATTTTCCTCAAAAATTTAGTTGAATTTTTAGTTAGAAAAGTTAATTTTCAATAGAAAAACTTATTTTCTACCAAAAAAGAATAAATGTTAACAAAATACATGCATTTTCAACCAAATATTTTTACTTTTAATGGAATTTTTAACCTAATAGTTGAATTTTCAACCAAAAAGATTAGTCACCAAGAAGAAATTAATATTCTACCATAAAACATAAAGTTTCAACAAAATACAGAATTCTGCAAAAAAATAGTTGAATTTTAAATTGTAGAAGATTGACGTTCAAAGAAACACAGAATAGTTAAATTTTCAGTTGAAAAATAATTTTAAAAAAGGTTAAACAAATAGTGAAATTTTGAACAATTTTAAATTATTTAATTTTGAACGCTTTGAATTCGAAAAAATACAATTTAAATTTCTTGAAATTTTAAATGATTCAATTTTCAAAATACTGATTTAAAAATTTTCAATTCTTAACGTTTCGAAATTGTCCTACTTTCGATATTTTAATCTGAAATCATTCAATTTCGAGATTCTTCAAATCGAGATTAAATTTTTTATTTTGAAATGCTTTGAATTAGAAATGATACAATTTGAGATCATCTGATTAAAAATTTTCAATTTCAAATATTTCATTTTTAAACGCTTTTATTCAGAAATGATTAAATTCAAAATCGTACAATATTTTTTCTCAAATTTCAAACGCTTCGAATTTATTAATTATTATTAAAATGTTTTTATTGAATTAATATTTAAAAATTTGTTTAATAGTGGATTTTTAAAGTGTTTGTATTTTTAATTTTAGCAAATAAAAAACCAGATACGTGAACGCGCGCGTGCATTTACTGTTAGGAAATAAATAATAAGAAAGATATTTAATTATTTTGTAGAACTGTAAATGTGAAAATAAAGTTCATTAAAAATTTGAGTCAATTACTTTATTACACTCCAGAAATAAATTTTGTACTGTAATATTTAGCGGCAGACTGAAATTTATTAACAAATAATTCCGTAATTTGCTGAAAATGTAATTTTCATTACACTGTGACTGAGATAAATTTAAACAGAAATTGTTATATTTTATTTAAACATTTCTCAGTTTCTCAAGTGAGAATAATTCTATTTTTCCAAGTTCATAATTAATTTGAAATGAATAATTTAAATATTTTCTCGAGTTTACGAGTTTATTATAAAATAAGCGACACTGTCAAATTCCCGAATTTAAACAATTGAAATGATTGTTTTTTTATCAAAATTGCTTATTTACTAAAAATACAATAATGAAATATGTTGATCAAATATCAAATATTTTTTGAAATGCCGGAATGCCGAAAAATAAAATTCCCCCCACTATACAATTTCGGAAAAAAAAAGTATTCGAAATAGAACATTTTCGGAATTATAAAATTGTCAGAATTAAAGAATCTCAAATCATAAAATTCTATAATAATAAAATTGCAGAACAGTTTATAATATTATCAAATTTTTAAATTCTTGAATAATGAAATTCTCGAGAGTTTATAATATTACCGATTTTTCAAAATTCCCGAATGAAAAATTTCCCGGCCCTAGAAAATGCTCGAATTTATTTAATGAAAGACAATTTTTTTTTTAAATTATATCAAATGTCATTTATTTATTAAAAATACAATATCAACACATTTAGATCAAATAATATTTTTGTTAATACATTTTTTTAATTATTGTTTAAATATTTCATTGATGTAATTTTAATGAATTAATAACTTTCATTAAAGACCATTTTTTTATTGTTTAAATTCGGGAATTTGACAGTGTTGGATATTTTATAATTCGGAAATTTTCTGTCAGGAATTTTATTATTCGGAAATTTTCAATGTTTGTAAAATTATAAACTGTTCGGTAATTTTATTACCCAAGAATTTTTTATTTTGAAAATGATCTTTTTCGGGAATTCTAGTGTGGAGGGAATTTTATTTTTTGGAATTGTTCAGTCGCCCCATATTTGAAAAATTCCCGAACAATTTATAATATTCGCCCAATTTTTAAATTCTCGAATAATAACATTCCCGAAAATTCATAATACTACCAAATTTGAAAATTCCCAAATAAAAATATTGCCAACCGAAAATTACTGAATTATAAAATATCCAACACTAAAATTCCCGAATTTAAACGATAAATTTTTTTTTTAAATTAATACTATTTATTTATGAATAATACAATAAAGAAATACTTTGAGTCCCACGTATTTTCTTAATTTAAAAATTTTCAATTATTGATAGAATTTTCTATTTGTATTTTTAATAAATAAATAATATTTATGAAATAATAATTTTTTAAATTGCTCTAATTCAAGAATTTTACAGTGTTGCATATTCAGGATTTTTATATTTCGGAAATGTTATCATATCGGGAATTTTCTATTTCGAAAATTTTCTATTTTTGGGAATTTTACATTGTGGGGAATTTTATTTTATGGGATTTTTCAGTCGAGCCACTTTTTTAAGTAAAAAATAACTTGCTTATGATTTCAAATTCTTGTTTTTTTTAATCGATATTTTTTTTGTTCTACAGCTTTCTATGTTTATTGATTGGATTTTTTTTGAGATATAACACTTATTAATTATAAAAATTCGACCAAAATATTTTTTAAATTAAATTTGGCTTTCAGACTATTTCGTAAGGCCACTCAGATTACAGCTACGTTATTCCAGTTGCCTAAACTGAGGCTGCAAACGGACACCGTAAATGTAAACAGCTGCAGTTGTGGGATTTCTACTAAATTACTAGGTTTTCTCTTCTACACGTTAAATGAGCCTTAAAGTAACCTTCACTGTGCTGTGAAATGTTAGTAAATCGCGATAAGGGCCTCTGCACTTTAATTACGAAAATACTTACTCAGTATTTTTGAAATCAAAGTACTTTTTTGTATATTTTTAAAAAGTATTTAATTAAACACTATTAAAAAAAATTATGTTATTTTAGCTGTCCTAAAACACAAATTAGAAATAAAAATTTATTTCACTGTATTATTATTTTAGTATTATTTTTATTACTCAATACGTGATTCGAGATGAGGTTCGAGAGGAGATTTCAGATTTGAGACGAGTTTCCAGGCAACATTCGAGACAAGCTTCAGGACAATATTTGAAACAAGATTCGAGACAAGATTCGTGATTCGGGACAAAATTCAAGATTCGAGACAAGATTCAAGAATCAAGACAGTGTTCAAGATTCGAGACAATATTCAAGATTCGAGACAACATTCAAGATTCGAGACGAGATCCAAGATTCGAGACAAGATTCAAGATCCGAGGCAAGATTCAAGATTTGAAATTAAACACGAGATTTGGGATGAGATTTGAGGCCAAAATGAAGGCGAGATTCGAGACGAGATTCAAGATTCGAGACAAAATTCAAGATTCGAGACACGATTCAAGAATCAAGTCAATATTCAAGATTCGAGACATGATTCAAGATTCGAGACAAGATTCAAGATTCGAGACAAAATTCAAGATTCGAGACAATATCCAAGATTTGAGACAAGATTCAAGATCCGAGGCAAGATTCAAGATTTGAAATTAAACAAGAGATTCGGGATGAGATTTGAGGACAAAATAAAGGCGAGCTTCGAGACGAGATTCAAGGCAAGAGTCGAGATGGGATTTGAGACAAGATTCGAGATTCGAGACAAGATTCAAGATTCGAGACAAGATTCAAGATTCGAGACAATATTCAATATTCGAGACAAGATTCAAGATTCAAGACAAGATTCAAGATTAGAGATAAGATTCAAGATTCGAGTCAAGATTCAAGACAAGATTCGAGACAAGGTTCAAGACTAGATTCGAGACAAGATTCAAGCTCCGAGACGAGATTCAAGATTCGAGACAAAATTCGGGGTTTGAAATTAGACACAAGATTCGGGATGAGATTTGAGGCCAAAATAAAGCCGAGATTCGAGACGAGATTCAAGACAAGCTTCGAGATGGGATTTGAGACGAGACGAGACTCGAGATTCGTGAAAAAGTACTTTTTTGTAGGCACATGTCGCCTACTTTGACTGATTTTTTATTATGTAATATTTCATATTGCAATCCGCCAAATAAATATAGTCGATGAGTTAAACCATTTTTGAAATCTTACGTTTTGATATCTGCCGTGATTTGGAAAAATACCGTTAACTGCAAAAAATCGAAAAATGAGTTTTTTATATCGTTGGAATCGTGAAACAAAGACAAGATCTGCAAATCTATATTTTGAAAGTTCAAGAATTTGTAATGGCAACTCTTAAAAATGGTAAAAATTTGAATTGCCAATCTTTAAAGTTAAATATTTCCTAATTTCAAAAATTAACAATTAGGAACTATAAAATTTGTATGTTTTACAATTAAAAATTCAGCAGTTTTGATGATTTACATTAAAAATTTCATCAATTTGGATAAAATTGAAGAATTTTCCATTGTAAATTTTCAAAATTCAATAATTGTCAATTGTAACTCTTCAGAATCGCAGAACATTCAATTGCAAATAGTTTACAAATAAAGTGTAGTTACTTTAGAAAATTTAAAATTCAAAAATAAATAATAATAATATTATTATTGATATGTAATATTACAGAATAATTATAATTTCAAGATTAAATAATGATTTATAATAATTCCATTTTTTCGTGCGTAATTCGAAGAGAGCCGTAACTGCCGGCTACGGCGATTTATCGATTTCTAGCATCCCAATCAACACCGTTAACTGCATTTTCTATAATTGAATTCCCTTTTTTAAACCATTTTTTGCATAAATGAAAAGATCATATGTAAATTAGTCAAAAACAAAGAAAAAAATCTTCCCACCGCGCCGGTTCAAACCATCGAGAATTTTAATTTTATGGTTGTGAATTCTCTTTTGTTAAAGCTCCTTGGGCTTTAACGACCACATTCTCATAACGTTTCTCTTGCTTTGCGCTCGATTAAAATTTGTCCAAAATACGAACTTTTCTATATTATGTTCAACTCTTATATATTAAATAACTCTTATTATACATACAAATATGATTTTTTTATTATTACTTTAATATTTGTTCGTCAATTGTTATTAATTAATGAACAGACGTATTTTCATTGTTTTTTTTCATAATTAAAAAACATGCGCGTCCTACAAAAAAAATAGTTTGAAGCAAATTTGTAGATATAATTTAGGCGAAAAATTTAGTTGAATACCATTTTATTGTAGCTTGTGTCGTTTTCCAAAAAAATTTAGTTTTTCATTTCAATGTCATTTTTGACGATTAAAATAGAAAATACACGTCCTGTAAAAAACTAATTTATAACAGATTTGGTGATCTTTTTTTGGCAAACGACTTTTGTTTATTTGTTTTCTTCATACCTTATGTCATTTTTTTCAAAAAATTTCAATTGTTTTTAATATTATTTTTTACGATTAAAATAAAAACCATGCGTCCTATCAATTTGTAATAAATTTTGTGTCGATCTTTTTTTGATGATAATTAATGAATTCAATTAAATTTTTAAAATAAATCTTATATAAATATTATCATTATATAAATATTCTCAATTAATTGGAAATGACCAAGTTTATAATTCTGTTGTTGCTACTTTTATCTGTACATTTTTTTGGTCTGGTGTTTATTAAAAAATTTATTTCAATTCGATCATCTCAGAGAGTCGAGCTGATCATCACAGAGGGCCAAATTGATCATCACATAGGGCCAAATTGATCATCACATAAGGCCGAACTAATCATCATAGAAGGCAGAACTGATCATCATAAAATACCAAACTGATCATCACAGATAGCCAAACTGATCATCACAGAGGGCCGAACTGAGCATCATAGAGCTGAACTGAGCATCAGATAAATTAGTCGACTTGATCTCCTCCGACAGTCGAATTGGTCATCATAGATAGCTGAACTGATCATCACAGAGGACTGAACTGATCATCACAGATGGACGAACTGATCATCATGAAGGGTCGATTTGATCATCTCAGATAGTCGACTTGATCTCCGATAGTCGACTTGACCATCTTAGAGGGTCAATTTGATTATCCCATATCTTCTATATATTTTTTCCTTTTTTAACGCTGAGAAAAGTTTAAATATAGTTAATAGAATAAGAGGAAAATCTTGAAAATATGGTATTCAGTGATGAGCTGGATTCAACGAGACTCACATAAACAATTACTTGGGGAAACCAGGCGTTTCTTGAAATTGCAAAGCAGAATAAATTATTCATAGAATAAGACAGTCTCAAGATCCTAAATATGGAGACATGCATATTCGTGGATTTAGAGGATGCAGTAGCACGACAAGAACAAACCCCACCAGTCTATATGATGAAATTACGACACTGACACTGCGATACGGTTAGCTCGTAAACCATGCGCTTCATCTCTAAATTGTGATATGCGAAACTACCTTTCAAGATATTCCAAAATTTATGCTACATCTGACAGTTCCAGAAAAGAAGAGTCTCAACTTCTCTTTCCTTTCATTTTTCAGAGGTATTTTTCTTACAAAATAGTTCTGACACTGTAAATCTCACCTAAAATTGAGAAGTAGGCGAAAAAGACATGACAAATCCATTTTATGGAAAAAATTATATACCCATGGTCATTAAAATCTCGCTTTAAAATTTTTGTAACCTTCAAAATATTTAAATTAAAAATCGCTTATTTTGTACAATTAATTAATTAATTAATTAATATATAATAATCTACAAGTGTACGCAGTATGAAGTTATTCCTGTTCACACTATGATGTTGGTTCTGTTCACAGTATGAAGGTTCCTGTTTTTTTTTTAAATGGTTTGATAGAATATTATATATCAGAAGTAGGTAGTGAATCACATGGTAGTCAAGGGATCGGTTTGATTATGAATGAAAGAGCAAGGCAGCATCTCAAAGATCATGCTTTTGTATCTCCCAGATTGTTGACTTCTGATATTAGTTTTAGTAAAAATGATTTAATTGCTAAATTTTTTTATATTTACAATTGTTTATTTCAAGCAATCGTGCACTCTTTAACCTTCTTAGTTTATTATATAAGAAAGTCAGAATGAATTTAAAAATTATAAATTTATTTGACTTTCCCCATTTGAGTCTTTAAAAACTGTCAATGTAATATTTTTTATCCTTTCAATATTAAATTATTTGAAACTGGAATCGTTTATTATTCAACATTTTTTAATTGAAAGCATGTATCGGAACATTGAAAATTGTTTGGTTTCATTTTTAAATCTTCTAAAATTTTATTGTTTGAAAATGATTATATTTCATAATTTAAAAAATTATTGAAATTACTGCTTGGTTGAGTAATTCATTTTTACCTGAAATTTGAAACCATTTAAATTGAAAACTCTGAATAATTGAATAAGTTACTTCCAAAAAAAGAAATATCTAATTTGAAAGGCATTAATTTGAAATATTCACTTTAGAAAATTATTCATTTTTTTCGCAGATTAATTTGGAAAAGGGCTTGGAAAACTGGAAAGTTCCTCAAAAAATATTCAGTTTTTAATTCTTTTACAAAATTTTTCAATTGTGCAGAATTTCATTTAAAATTTATTATAAAGTGAAATAGTTAAATTTGAAATATGTATCCATATTAAATTATTGATTTGAATGTTCTACTCTTTGGTTGAAAGTTAAATTACTTTCTTGAAAGTTCATTTTTTTGGTTGAAGATTCATAATCATTAGACTTTTTGGCTTAGAAATTAAAAAATTTGGCTTTCTATTCAACTATTTGATACAAAATTAAACTATTTTGTAGAAAATTCGCTTTTTGTAATTGGAAATTAATTCGCCATAAAATTTGGACTTAAATCATATCTATTGTTAAAATGGTTAATTCAAAATTTATGTAATTTATTGAAAATTCGTCTCTTTTGATAGAAAGTTTTGATTCTCTTGGTAGAAAATTCAACTATTTGGTTAAAAATGTATGTATTTTGTCAAAAATGTGTCTTTCCTGGTAAAACATTAATCGTTTTGGTTGAAAAATCAAGCATTTCATTAAAAATATTCAATGATTGAAAATTGAACAATAATTGATTTTACAGGATGATTCTCTAATCTGTTAAAAATTAAAGAAGTTACAGATTATCACGTTAAAAATAAAAAAATTTCAATTTGAAAGCCTCAGTAGTTAAACAAATGTAAAAGTTCGATTGAACTTTATAAATTATTCTTAATTTAAAAATAATTTGGAAAACTGAACGCTCTTAATCAATTACAAATCCTATTGAAATATTGTTTCAATCTAAAATATTACATTTTGAACCAATTTAATTTGAAATTTTTTAACTAAGGAAGACATTTTTGCAATATTGTACTTTTTATTAACAATGAGCAATTATAAATCAAATATTCAAAACTAAAAAATTTTAAACTAAAATATTTGAAATAGAAAGCCTTGAATCGTTAATATTTCAAAGTATGAAATCAAAAGTTTGAACATTATAATTTTGATTGTTCTAGTTAACAGATGTTGATTATTTAAGTGAAAATACTGTATTGTGATGTATAAATAACAATTGAACAATTATCAATTTAAAAAAAATTGAGTTAGTTTAAGTGATATTTACAAGCTTTCAGAAGAACCAAATTTAATTTAAAACTGGAAAACTTTTCGAAAAAAAAAAAAAAAAATTTAGATTTTCGAAGATTTCAAAATAAAATTTTGAACCTTTTTAAGGATCCTTCAAGATTTTAAGCAAATAAAAAAAAATCTTAAGTTTGCTGGAAAAATTTGAAATGATTTTTTTTGTTTGAAAAATTAATTCGAAGAGAATATTTAAAAAGATTTTTAAAAAATTTGCAATAATAAATGACAATTAACAATTATTAATTTGAAAAATAATCTAGTTAGTTTAAAATATATTTAGAAGTTTTGAACACAAAATTAATGAGCTTTTTAATCATTTTGAAAGGTTTTGAAAGAATAAAAAATTTGTATCAAAATTTCTAGAAAAACTAATGAGAATTTTTTGTTTGAAAATTAATTTCAAAATAATATTAATTGATATTTCCAAAATTTTCAAACACGAATTTGGATGATTTTAAGGTATTTTTTTTTTACTTTTGCAGCATTTTAAAAAAATTGTAAGAAAAATTCAATTTCCAATATAATATAGTATATTATGCACCCAGGGGGAGAAAAAGTGCCTTTCCCCCTTGGTGCACACGATTTTTATAAAAAATGGATTATTGCAGACATTTCTCGAAATACATTCATGACATTAGTCCAGAATAGTTTTTGAATAAAGAAATATGTAATTTATGTTAACTTATTCTAAATTATCAAATAATCAGTACAAAATTGCCGGGAATTTTCGGTAATTTGCGGTATCTTTAGAGGTGATTTATGGTAACTTACCATAAATTTCCCAAAATTCAATTTAAAAATGTCTATAACTTTGCGGCCATTTATGGTAATTTCACAAGTCAACAGAGTAACTGACCATAAATTACCCAATATTCATTGTTTTCAATTTTCACAAATTTCCGGGAATTTATAAAAATTTTCGGTTATGTATGGTAATTTTACCGGTAAATATGGTACATTACCAGAAATTATCGAAAATTAATTTTTTCATATTTCCATAAATTTCCGAAAATCTATGCAATTTTCGGCAATTTATGGTAATTTTACAGGTAAATGTGGTAAATTACCAAAAAATACCCAAAATGTATTTGAAATCTTTTCCATTAATTTCCGGAAATTTATGCAAATTTTCGGTCATTATGGTAATTTAACCGGCAAATATGGTAAATTACCCTCAATTACCCAATATTCATTTTTTTTAATTTCCGGACATTTATGAAACTTCTTGGTCATTTGTGGTAATTTTACCGATATATAGTAAATTACCCAAAATTAATTTTTAAACATTTCCATAAATTTTCGGAAATTTATGAAAAATTGCAGTCATTTATGGTTATTTTACAAGTAAATATGGTAACTTACCATAAAATGTCAAAAATTCAGTTTTGAACATTTTCATGAATTTCTGGAAATTTATGAAAATTTTCAGTAATTTACGGTAATTTGATCAGCTATATATGATAAATTTCCATAAATAACCGCAAAATTCTATTATCTGCAACACAAATTTCCTCACAGGTTTTACGGTGATTGGATTAACAATCGTAAAATGCACGCTCATAGATGTATAATTTTCATTATTCACCTCTGACATCACTTTTCAGTCACTAGGGAGTAAAAAGTACTTTTTACTCCCTAGGGAGTAAAAAGTAGAGCTTTAGCCCCGCTTAATATGCGTCGAAAAGGGCTGAAATTCTGCATGTGATTTTTTTTAAACCAATTTTTAAGAGAATCTTTAAAAAGATTTAAAACCAATTATTATGTATAAATTAATTTACTTTACTTTAACATTGCTTTAACATTGCTTGAAATAGTATAATTTTGAAAATTTATAAATTTTTGGATTCATTCTTCAATTCATAGCATTGAAAATGATAGTTTGGATTTCTATATTTTTTTTCCTAAAGATTTTGATTGTATAAGCTTTTATTTTATACGTGAAAGTTATTGAGCGTTTGAATTAAGATTTTTTAAGCTTTAATTTTAAATGTTAAACTTCAAAATTATTTCACTTTGAGTGTTTTAATTTGCGGATCAGTATTTATAACTTCAAATGAGAAAATTTGTATCTTCAAAAATTTGAACCTTTTAATTTCAATCACCGTGATCACTTCTTTCTCAATTGTTGAATTTTTATTTACAGTCAAAAAGTTGTTCTTTTTCGTCCTAGGATGAAAAATACTGAGATCATTGCAATTACATTTTCAATTACATATATGGTGTCCAATCGACTGCTATATAATTGAAAAAAAACTTTAAACGTAAGGTTTTTTCCTTTTTTAATAACGATTATTCATTATTGTCTTTTATTATTCTATCATTCCTTTAAAGATTAAACATAGAAGCTTTTTTGCAATAGCGATCATGTACATATCCTAATTTAAAATTATCTCATTGCAATATGCTAAGTATTTGTTATCCTAGGCCGAAAAAGAATCATTTTTTGGCTGCTGTACATTCTTATAAATTCTTGTAGAAAATTAAAACTACAATAAAATACAATAATGTACAAAAAATGCAACAAAACTACAAAATTTGTCTCAATGATAGAAAAACGTACTTTCCTGTAATTTTTGTCGTAATTTATGGTATTTATTTGCAGATTCCCGTGAAAATAGTTTTAGTTTTCTGTAATTTTTTGTAAAAAATTGTCCAACAGGGGAAATGCGTCGTTATTATGAGAAAAAAAAAAACAATTGTAAAAAATGATGATATCAGTAAGAATGTCCTTGATCTCTTATTGTCTCAACTGTATTTTAACATTGTTGGAGATTAATATTAGCCACAAAATTAGAATCATTGTCAGGATATAATCTGTTTATTCTATATTTCATCAAAATATACATTTTGGCTCATGTTCTTCTTAAATTAGGCCCCTTCCAAAAATGATTTGTTAATGGAATGTACGAGAAACACGCTACATCCTAACAATATCTCTAGTTGTATGGCTAACATTAATTTGATTCATATGACACTTGAACAATCAATAATTTGGTAAATATTCCAGTAAGTTTAAACTACATATAGAAATATTTGTATTTTTTCAATTCAAGTTATGTGTGATCCTCCAACAATGTCAGAACACAGTTGAGACAATTAGAGATCAAGGATATCATTACAAATCTTCTAATTTTTCACCATTGTTTTTTCTCTTCTAGCAACGACATCTTTGTAAATCATGTATCAAGATTACGTATTTTTTAGGTCACTATGTAATCTGATGAGGAAACCTGTACAGTTTTTGAAACGTTATCAAATCTTCACTTAATTTAATCTCGACACAATGAAAAACACTTGTCCGGAAGCTGTTGTAGACCTTATATCCACTTTCAATTATATCTCCTATGTTTTATGAGATAAATGTTCTGAATCGGAAACAGCAACAAATGACTTTAGTTCTTACTTGTCGGTTCTGCGGTTACTAAATAGCTTTCGTGTCATAATAATAATGGTCATATACGGATAAGCGGTTATACTAATTGCAGCAGCTGTAAGTACTCTCTCAGTCTAGTCGGTTGCGAGCTCGAATGTGAAGTTTGATATTGATTTAGGGCAGCTTGCACTGGTGTTTTGTGTAGAAAGAGCTCGTTAGTTTGCATGATAGATTTAGTTTCGTACTGTTCAGAATTTGCTTTAATTACCTGAGGGAAGACATTTATAGAGAGGACAGCAGCTACCAGGAGTTTCAGGATCAGCAGCTCTCACTGGGAAAGGTCGTTGATCTGGTCGACATTTATCAGTAGGACAGGGTGCCACACATTTACATCCTCCATCTTCGGAAGCAATGCTATCCTCCGGACATGGTGAACCATGGACCCCTGAAAAGGAAAAATCGCAAGGGTGACTATCGTGATCGAACATGGTCGAACGTGATTCAAAGTTATCAGGGTCAGCTTTCTCCAATCCTTTACCTTCACAAGTCTTCCACGGAAAAATTGTAAGGTGTCCTGCTATAGAAGCTTTCTCAAAGTGTATTGATAAATCGAAAAGCTTCATCCAGTTTTTATAAATTTATTTTTGAACACATCAATAATAATAATAATCTTCACGTTTATTCATTCACTTTTTCGACATGAAAACTTTTGTGCCTTGATTTTTTTTATACCACCCAGGTTGACAATTTAGTATTAAAGGTCAGTTTAACAGTTTATAAAATTCTGCATTCACCTAAAGTTATTTTGATTGAACAGAAATCATTCCATTTCAATTGGAATATCAAATTCTCATCATATAAATCAACACTGTCACTTTTATTGTTCACAATTGAAAATCTATAAAAACATATAAATTTCAATGTTGTATCCTCAAAATTGAATATTTTATTTTATTTTTTTTAATTGAGCTATCCCAAAAAAGTTATTCAAAATTGCATCATTTTCTATCATATAGATTAAATATTGAACAGTCTTCAATCGCAAACATCAAAAATTTTCTATTTCAAATTGTTAAAATTGAGGAATTTTAAAATTTAACCCTTAAAAATTAAACTGTGTCAAAAAAATCATTTTTTAATTTTGAAAATTTACAATGAAAAATGATGCAAATTTTATAATTAAAATATCTGTAATTTTGATAAAGGCAATTCGAAATTTCTTCAATTTGGAAGATTTAGAATTAAAAACTTGAGTTTTGATTTCCAAAATCATCCAAATTTAAAAGTTTTCAATTGTAACGCTTTAAAATTGAAAAAAAATTAAAATTAAAAAAAAAAAGAATTAAAATTAACTAATTTATATACAAATTTACAAATTTTTTATTTTGAGAATTAACAAATAAACTTTCTGGTAATGTCAAGTTTTACAATTAAAAATTATATAATTTGTATGCTATACAATAAAATTATTGCAGGTACCTTATTTCTGAAATTTCAAGTCGCAATATATTGTATTTTCATCCAAACAGTAGAATTTTCAACAACAACAAAGAATTTTCAAAACAAAAAAATTAATCCTCAACAAAAAAAAATTAATTTTCAAAAAAAAAAAAAAAAAATTTCTTCCAAAAACGATGAATTAAAAACTTGAGTTTTGATTTCCAAAATCATAAAAATTCTAGAGTTTTCAATTGTAGAGCTAAAAAATAAAAAACAATTGTGAAAAAAATTTGTTAATTAAAAAAAATGTATTTTCTACCAAAAGAGATGAATTAAAAACTTGTGTTTTGATTTCCAAAATCATCAAAATTGGAGAGTTTTCAATTGCAACGCTTTATAATTAAAATTTGTTGTTTTTGAATTGAAAAACTTAAAAAAAAGGATTAATTAAAATTAATTAAATTAAATTAAAATTTACGAATTGTCGATTTTGACAATTAACCATTAAAAATTCTGTTAATGTTATTTTGGACAATTGAAAATTCTATTATTTGTATGATTTACAATAAAATTATTGCAAGTACCTTATTTCTGACATTTCAAGTCGCAATATATTGTATTTTCATCCAAACAGAATAATTTTTAACAACAAAAAAGAATTTGAAAAAAAAATTAATTTTCTTCCGAAAAAGATTAATTAAAAACTTGAATTTTGATTTCCAAAATCATAAAAATTCAAGAGTTTTTAATTGTAACGCTTGAAAATAAAAAAAAATGTGAAAAAAAATTAAAAGTTAAAATTAAATTAAATGAAAATTTACGAAGTTTCAATTTTGACAAATAACAAATAAAATTTCTGTTAATTTTGAGTTTTACAATTAAAAATTCTATAATTTGTATGCTATACAATAAAATTATTCCAGGTACCTTATTTCTGAAATTTCAAGTCGCAGTATATTGTATTTTCATCCAAACAGTAGAATTTTCAAAAGAAAAAAAAAGAAAATGAATTTTCTACCAAAAGAGATGAATTAAAAACATGAGTTTTGGTTTCCGAAATCATCAAGATTTAAGAGTTTTCAATTTTAACGCTTTGAAATAAAAATTTTTTTTTTTAAATTAAAATTAGAAAAAAAATTTGTAGAAATTAATTAAATTAAATAAAAATTTGCAAATATTCAATTTTGACAATAACAATAAAAAATGTATGCTTTACAATAACATTATTGCGTGTCCCTTATTTCTGAAATTTCAAGTCACAATATATTGTATTTTCATCCAAACAATTAAATTTTCAAAAAAAACAACAGAACTTTCAACCAAAAAAATGAATTGTCTACCAAAAGAGATTAATTGAGAACTTGAGTTTTGATTTCCAAAATCATCCAAATTTAAGAGTTTTCAATTGTAACGCTTTAAAATTAAAAAAAAATAAAAAAAAAATTATTTAAAATTAATAAAATTGAATAAAAATTTATGAATATTCAATTTGGACAATTACCAGTTAAAAATTCAAGCTTTACAATGAAATAATTGTAGGTACCTTATTTCTGAAATTTAAAGTCGCAATATATTGTATTTTCATCCAAACAGTTGAATTAAAAAAAAAAAAAATTAATTTTCAACAAAAAAAAATTAATTTTCTACCAAAAGAGATGGATTAAAAACTTGAGTTTTGATTCCCAAAATCATCAAAATTTAAGAGTTTTCAATTGTAAAGCTTTAAAATTAATTTTCTTTCAAATTTTAATAGAACAAAAATTAAAATTAATTACATTAAATACAAAGTTACGAATTTTCAATTTTGACAATTAACAATTGAAAATTCTGCTAATGTTAAGTTTTACAATTGAAAATTCTATAATTTGTATGCTTTACAACAAAATTATTTTAGGTACCTTATTTCAGAAATTTCAAGTCCCAATATATTGGATTTTCATCAAAACAGTTGAATTTTCAAAAAAAAAATAAAAATAAAAAAAAATTAATTTTCTACCAAAAGAGATGAATTTGAAAAAAGAGTACATTTCCAACCAAATAATTAAGTTTACAATAATACTTGAATATTCCATCAAAAGGGATAATTTTCAACCAAGTTGTTGACTTTCCAACTAGAAAAGATAAAATTTCTAACAAAAGAGATGATTTTTTAAACTCAAAATGACGAATTTTCAACAAAAAATAAATTATCAGCCAATTAAAAATTAATTTTTAATCAAATAATTGTATTTACAATAAAATAGTATAACTTTTAAGCAAAAGAGATGAAGTTTTAATAAAAAGATCAACTTTTAGCCAAGTAATTGTTCAACCCAAAAAGATAAATATTTGAATTAAAAAGACAAATTTTCAATAAAAGAGATGAATTTTCAACCAAAAAAGATTCTCAGTCAAAAAAGAAAAAAAATTCAAACAAATTGTTGAATTGTTAAGCTAAGAAGACGAGTTTTCTACAAAACAGTTATATCCTCCACCCAAATATAAATTATCAACAAACAAATTATTTTAAATTTAAAAAGTTGAAATTTCTAACAAATGAAATGATTTTTTAAACTAAAAATCGAGAATTTTCTACAAGATTTTGAATTAAATAGTTGAAATTTCTACCAAATAGTTGATTTTTTAACCCAAAAGGATGAATTTTTTACAAAATAAATTAATTATCAACTAAAAAGGATAAACTTTTAACCAAAAATGGCATGATTATATTTTCAGTTGAAAAAATTAATTTTCACACAAAAATTTAATTAATTAAATTAATTCAGCAAAAAAGAACGAATTTTTTTAACAAATTAGTTCAACTTTCAACCAGGAAGTTGATTTTCCAGCCAATGAAAATGAATTTTCAATGAAAAATTTAATCATATTATTTAAACTAAAAAGACAAATTTGCAGCTAAGAAATATTTTTTAAGTCAGGAAAGAAACAAAATTTCAAAAAATTTGTGGATTAAAAAAAAAACTAAAATTTTCAACAAAAAAAATGAATTTTTTTCCAATTATAATTTCTTTATATATTATGTATGCTAAATTAATTATAAAAATTAATTAAAGAAATTAATCTTCAAGCCAAAAAATAAGAAATAAAAAAAAACTTAGTTCAACTTTCAACCAAAAAAGACGACTTTTTGAGAAAATAGTTGAATTTTCAACAAAATAATTATATTTTCAACCAAAAGAGATGAATTGTGAACCAAAAATATAATAGTACACTTTTCAATTAAAAAGAATTAACTTTTAATAAAAATGACTTCTCCACCAAAGATGAACTTTCAACTCAAAATGACGAAATTTCAACAAAAGAGTTGAATTTTTAAACAAGAAAAATTTTTCAGTCACAAAAGAAAAAAAAAACAACAAATTGTTGCATTTTTAAGCGATACGGACGAATTTTTTACAAAACATTTGAATTTTTAACAACAGATTTTTTTTTCAACAAAAATAATCTTCTACACTAACAGGTGAATTAAAAAAAGCAGTTGAATTTTGAAACAAAAAGGATTACTTTTTAATAAAATTTGTGAATTTTCAAAATAATAGTAAAATTTGCAACCAAATAGTAAATTTTTTAACCAAAAAGTCCACAATAATTTTATATTGAAAGAGTTAATAATTTAATGCGTTAAAAAATTAATCTTATCGCATGAGTTTCATAAGAATTAGAAAATTTTCAAATTACAATTCTTTGAAAATCAGTAATTTCAAAGTTTTAAATTAAAATACTAAAAATTATAACAAAACTTCACTCTAAAATTTTTCAAAATTGTAAAATTTCAAATTGAAAGCCTAGATACTTTAAACTTTGATGCTCTCAAAAATTACTAATTTGAAATCTAAATCGTGTAAACATTCAAAATAAAATATTTTTGGATTTAAAATGCTTAAATTTGTACATCTTTTTCAATATTATAAAATTTTAAGTTTAAGCTTTTTAAAACTTGAAATTAAAATTTTTTTTTTCATAAAACAATCTTAGTGGACACAAAAATAATAACTAAAATATGAATTTGAAACTTCTTACCTAAAAAATAACAAATATTATCATTAGAGATAAAAAATAGTGTAAATAGTGTCAATATTTTTTTAAATAGGGTCAAAATAGTGTCACAAAATTTTCCAAGTATTAAAAATGAACTTCTATGTTTATTTTGAAAGTTCTTATTTTTTGTATTTATTTTTTTTTTATTTTAAAATTAACAGAACCTGATGAGAAAATCCAACTATTTTGCTTGAAAAGTCATTCTTCTCGGTTGAAAAGTCTACTATTAAATTTTTCGTTAAGAATTCATCTTTTTTATTACAAAGTTTTATTATTTGGTTCTAAATTAAATTATTTTTTTTTTTAAATTCAACCATTTTTTCTCAAATTTTTTTTCTCTTGGTTGAAAATTTAATTGTTTTGTTGAAAAGTCATCTTATTGCCTTGATAATTCAACAGTTTGATTAAAATTTTGTTTCTTTCTTTACGAAAATTTGTTTATTTGAAAATTCAGCTATTTTATTGAATATTTATCATTTTAGATTGATAATGTATCTCCTTCTGTAGGAATTTATTCTTTTTTTGGTTAAAAATGCAACTGTCTGGTTAAAAATTGATCTGTTTCGGTTGAAAATGAACTTTTTTTGTTAAAAACTCACATTTTTAAGTTCAAAATTGATCTTTTTTGTAAAAAAAATAGTATTTTTGGACCGTAAAGCAAAAAATTTCGTATAAAATTTAACTATTTGGTCAAAAATTGGTGTATTTGATTGAAATTCGTATTTTTTGGTAGAAAATTCAACTATTTGTTTAAAAATTTATGTATTTTGTTAAAAATTCATCTTTCTGGTAGATATTCAACTATTTCGTTTAAAATTTATATTTTTAGGTAGAACATAAATCATATTTGTTGAAAATTTACCTATGTGGTGAAAAATATATGTATTTGGTTTACAATTCATATTTTTTGGTAGAAAATCAAAATTTTGCAAATAAAAATGCAATTTATGGTTAAAAATTTACCTGTTTTTGTTGGGGATTCAAGTATTTTGTACAAAATTGGTCTTTTTTATGATATTCAACTTTTTTATTTAACATTACAATCTGTTTTGGTTTAAATATCAACTATTATTATTTTTTTTTGAAAATTCAACTCTTTGCTTCAGAATTCATGTATTTTGTCGAAAATTCGTGTTTAAGTAGAAAATTAATCCTCTTGGTTCAAAATTTCACTATTTGGTAGAAAATATATGTATTTTCTTAACAATTAGTATTTTTTGGTAGAAATTTTGAATAAAAACTTAACTGTATGGTTAAAAAATTATCTGCTTTAGTTAAAGATGTAGATAGTTTTTTGAAAATTCGTCTTTTTTGGTTGTATTCAACTGTTTTTACTTCAAAATTAAAATCTGTTTTAGTTTAAATATCAATTATGACAGTCTTAGCTTGAAAATTTAAGAATTTGGTAGAAAATTTAACTTTTTTGTGGAAAATTTATGTAATTTGTTGAGAATTCATCTTTTTTGGTTAAAAATCAAACTATCTGGGTGCCCATTCAGCTGTTTTGTTTAAAATTCATCTCATTATTTGAAAATCTAACTATTTTGTTTTTAAATTTGTTTTCTTTTAATTAGTTTCTAAATTGGCAGAAAAATTATATTTTTTAGTTGGAATATTCATATATTATCTCAAAAATTAGTCTTTTTGGGTGCGAAAATTAACCTCCTTCGTTGAAAATTAATAATTTTGGTTGCAAATTTAATATTTGGCGAAAAACTAATATATTTTGTAGGGAATTTAAAATTCTTGTTAAAAGTTTTTTTCAGATGAAAATTCGTCTTTTCAGGTTGAAAATTTGATTTTTTTTCGGTTGAAAATTAATTTCTTTAACTGGAAATCAAACTTTTCCATTTTTTGTTTATAATGTATCTTTTTTTTGCTAGAAAAGAGATAGTTTGAAAAGAGATGCGAAAATGGGAAGAAGTTAGGGGAAATTCGGAAAAAAGGATGCAGACTTTAGAACAAAGATTAGAAAACGAGGATGAGCATAATAAAAAGGTAGCACAGTTCGAAGATAGGATAGTGAAGATTCAAAAATGAAACCGGGAGTTGGGTGAAGAGAAAAGTGGGCATATTGAGAAGGAAAGGCTAAGGGAAATATAAAGAAGATTAGAAAGGAAAGAAAGAGATAAAAGAAAGAAAAACATAGTTATAAAGGGTCTAAGATTACAAGGGAAGGAATTGAGGGAAGGAGTGGAGGAAGTGCTAAAAAGGATGGATGCTAAAGTAGAGATAGAGGAAATGCGAATTGTAGGAAAGGAAACGCGAAGAGGAGAAAAAATGGTACTAGTGGAACTAAAGAAATGGGAACATAAGAGGGAAGTGATGACAAAGAAGAGGTTGTTATATGGAAGCACGGAGAGAATAGAGGATGAT
>JAABKJ010006850.1:0-21523 GCA_011634705.1 Andricus grossulariae
TGAGTGACCTTATGCTCGCGCTGGTTAGTGTCGCCACAGAGGTATCCAGAAGAATTTCGTAGTGCGAGAGATAGAGGAAGAAGTGTGATGCAAAAAAGCGAAGAGCTCATGTTATCGCCCTGAAAGACGCCCCTCTGGGAGGCAACGTTGTTCGTTGTCACACGGTAATTTACAGATGAGAAAGTAAACCTAGTTTTCCAAAGAGGCATCAATCCCTCTATGCATCTTACTATGTGTGGATGCGCCTTCAAGCTTTTCAACATACAGATGATAAGTCTATGCGAAGTTGAATCGAAAGCTATCCGGTAGTCGATACATACCATTGGCAGAACGCGTTGATGAACGACAGTGTCTTTACAGACACACTAGTCAATTAGCAGGTTCTCTCGACAGCCTGCTGCACCTTTTTTCTAGACACGTTTTTCGTACATCTCACGCCACACAGGCTCAATTCACCGACCAATCCTGTTGTTTCAGACAGCTGTAAAGATCGTATACAGTGTGTTCAAACAAGTTATTTGCCTGTAATTCTCTAGGCTGGACAAGTTGCCTTTTTTCGGTAGGAGTATAGTGCGTCCTAACACCAGCAATTGCGGAATAGGCGTCTCCGACTTTAAACATGAGGTAAATATGCGGGCCAAATGTTGGTGTGTAGAAGTAAACTTCTTCCAACCCTCTAAGTGCTTTTTTTACCTCTTCAGCAGTTATTGATGGACAGTCCGCCTCAGATTTTATGAGGCTGTCGGAATATTTCTTGAAGTGGATGATATTGTCGGTATCTTCTTTCAACTTTAGTGCTTTCGGAATCTTGTACACCTCTCTCCAAAAAGTCTCTACCACATTGGGTTCGGGTAAATTTTTGACAGAAACAGGGTGCTCACTGAAGAGGCGAGATGAGTCAGCGAGAAGCTTTTGATTCTCCCTGATCCATCGCTCCCTCTTCTGTATTCTCCTCCTTTCGTCAGATAACAGCAGTATTTTGTCAACAATATGCTGCTTGATTGTCAGCAGCTTTGACTTGTTCAGCGTGTGATTCAAGATCCTCAGTCTTTGGGCCAACTTTCGAACCCTTTCCGTGAACGGTCTATCAGGTGTTATGTAGTCTATCACACATTGAACACGGGACGCATTCGGTCTTGGTTATCCAGTCTTCTTGTTTAGTTTATGCAAG
This sequence comes from Andricus grossulariae, assembly GCA_011634705.1. Classification (NCBI taxonomy): domain Eukaryota; kingdom Metazoa; phylum Arthropoda; class Insecta; order Hymenoptera; family Cynipidae; genus Andricus; species Andricus grossulariae. The sequence goes on from JAABKJ010006850.1 coordinate 1,172, forward strand.
CTTTTTTTGGTCTCTTGATCCATCGTCGGTTTGAGCCCCCCATTTAAATCAGCCAAAGCTATCGCAGTACCATAAACTAAGAAATTGATGGTCCAGATGTAAGACTCTTGCGAGATTTCTCCACGAAGGATGGCATCCATTTCAGCCAGATCTTGGGGCTTAGAAGGAACTCGCGTGTTAATGTTCCTTCTTGTCCTGCAATCGTGATCATCTCTCGGAAGGTGCCTGCTTTCCGCGGTTGGTATTATTGTCGCTTCCTCATCTTCGTCTGCTGCTTGATCAAGCAACGGTTGGAGAAGCGTTCCGCGTACATATCCATTTTTCGAGAGGTAGGCACGTTGATTTCGCAAGGAATGAAGCGAAACGTGCTAAAGCTCTGAGTGCTTTTGGCACCACAGTCTATGCATACGCGCCATAAAGCCTCAATGAACAGGGACCATGCTGGCATCGTAGCAGTCTAACAAGTCAATATGGAGTTGATTCGTCCACTCAATGTGGGCGTTTTACTGGTTCGTCGTCATGTTTCAATCTAAATTATTTGCAGCACCTCGCACTCTAGGATGATCGGCATTGTTTGCCGACCCATTGTACTCTGAGAGGTCGCCCGGTATCCCAGAGTCACCGTTTGAGATACCTCACCCATGTGCTATGCAGCTTTCGGCACGGTTGTTACGCCTCTGCTTAGGGGTTATTCCTTCAGGACCATTCCTGGATAATTGTCCGCGACTGCTCATTAATTATTGTAACCATATTCAGCAGAAACCCTTGGTACAGGGACCCTTTATCCGCAACCCAAGGACGCGTTCGGTGTCTTTGTCATAATCCCTTCAGTTCTATTCCAAAGGAATCGTGTGTGATCAATAGAAAAGTTTGATGAGAGGGCGATTCTGTACAATTTTCAACTTTATTAAAACAACTGAGACATTGTTGTAATATTTGTTGATAGTCTTGGTGTCCTTCAGCAAATTACAAAATATATAAAGTGGAAGGAGGGAATTTGTTCATCTTAGACCTGGAAATATTAATATCTTCCATTCCTAACTACTACAGAAATTTCTAGTTGACAAAAATAGAAATTGTCCATACCATTACGCTTGTATTATATTTGATGAGAATTATGATATTTATGAATTGAATTCAATGAATAATTTTTGAATTCATATTAAGAAGTTGCACTATCTACAAAATTTCTTTATTCATCGGAATGCAGATATTTTTAATACAAATTAATTAAGGTAGATCATGAAAAAATAAATACTTGGGCCTCCTTAGGACCTAGGTGTTCGTTGAAAATATCTTTACATTCGAAAATTTTTGAACCCTTAACAAAACATCAAAGTTCATTTCTATTTTGAAAAAAGCAATATTTGTTTCCTTGTTTGACTATCTACGGGGACTATTAAAGAGATGTTTACATTAATTTTTCAAACCATTGATTATGAATCATAACAATATTCTCTTAGAATAATTCTAGAAATTTACATTTTTTTCTGTTATTTTCCAATCTCAAAGTATCATTCTCTATGTTAAGAACAAGGGAAAAAACTGTACGCAAGTAGGCCATGGGGGGGGGGGGCTTTTAAATTCCTGAAGAATGCATCACGTATTTTGTTAGCAACCTCTTAAATCAAAAATGTCTGTCGCGGCTGATTGAACAAAATCACCACTTTTTGAACAGATTTAGAATAGGGCCTTCTTACTGTTGCAATAGAGTTAAAAATGATACACCATCGCAGTATTTGATTAAATTTTCCTTTTTTTCAATTTTCAACTTTCATGCCCTTTTCTTATTACTTATACAGTCCTAAATAATAAGTTTACGTATTTTTTTCAAGCGATTAGTTGCTTCTTACTACTGAATTAGGAAATATCGGGACTCATCGAGTTAGTAATTTTTTTGTGAACTTAAGTGGCCCAATTTTCGCTAATAAAATCTTTACAATTTCACTAATAATTTCATACCTTTTAACAATTGTGACTTATTTAGATCATAAAATACCTTTTGCATTAGAAAAAAGCTGTACAATTTAAATTACCTTCTTCAAATACTCAAGTTCGTATGATTCCATTGATCCGTTGTAATTCAAGAATGGTAAAAAATTCTCATCTTACCTAACTTTGTTGAAATAATCAGAAGGCGATGCTTCCAAATTGAGGCAGTACGCTATCGTGTTATTTGATTGAAATGTTCTACTTCGCATGTTTTTTTCTGATAACCTCTTTTTAATTATTATATACAGTTCTACGTAAATTCATATATTTGTGTCGAACAACTAGCTGATGTCCACTACTAAAATTGAAAAATATCTCAACTAATCGAATTATGATTTTGCTACTAATATTTGTTGGCCTTCATTTCGCCAATCAAAGCTGTCAAATTTTAGAATTCATCATTCAACTTCTATCAATTTTGACGAATAAAAATTCTGAAAATTGAAAACAGGACTCTGTTGAAAATAAGTGCAGGAGAATCCTAAATATACATGAGAAATTAATATGCTAGTCTATATTGATCCCATATTGATCCACTATAATTTTAAGATTGTAAAAAATTCTTATTTCTCTCAACTTTGTTCAACCAATCAGAAGGCAATAATTTAAGGATGGTAACAGACTAGGACACGTTGGCAATTTCTCAATATTTTATATCTAAGCATGAGTTCTGAGTAATTTTGCTTTTACCAAGCAATTTGTTTTTCACTATTGAATTAGGAACTATTTTGACTACTTATGTAAGTAATTTTCTGCTAATCTTCAGTGGCTCACTTTCCGCTACTCAAATCTGAAGAATTTCACTAGTAATTAGTACAAATGTGAGAATGAAAATTCTCAGTTTGAGACCATTGACAATAGACTTGCAACAAATTCAACACCAGCGTCTTTCTGTGTATAATTCTCTTGCAAACTTTCCTGATCGAACACAAAATTATCATTTGAAAAAAATTGATAACGGTTAAATTATGCATATATTTTTAGTTGAAAATAATACAATAAAGACATACACAGTTTTCAACAAAAGAAATTAATTGTACTGAATATAGGCGTTATCATGTTCTACCCGCTATATAGTATATAAAAAATTATAATAGTGTATGAAAAATTTGTATTTCATTCATTATCAAGAAAATCGAAAAACGATATCACATGGATCCATCACATGAATTTGTTCAGTGATAGAAGCCTTGTAGAGATAAGATTGTAGTCATAAAGAAGTGTTTTGCTTGAACCTTTGATTAAACTGTATGCGTATGATGATATGATTCTTCATATGCCGTTATTTGTTCTATAACATACAGGTGTACTACAAAATAGACAATAAAATCTATATGAAACTTTATTGTTGCATTACACTTCTTCTTGCTAAATCAGTAACATCTACTTTCATCTATTCTCGTCAACTCGACTTATAAAAGATGAAGATCACCGCCTGTACTGTATTCCTCGCTTTTGCCGCTTTCCTTGATTCTATCGGTAAATATATAATAATATAACATCATATCTATGATTTTAAATACACTAGAAAACAAACACGAACATTCTTTCTTTTCCGAGAAATTTTCAAATTAAATTACAAAATTCATATCAATACAAAACTTTTGTATATCATATTATCTATCTTTTTCGTTATAAGTGTGTTCAGTAAAAGAACGGACATTATTATGAGCTTTCCTAACACTCTTTATATGGACATTTCACTTTCAAATTTTCACAGATGTTAGCCTGTAAGTGCTTTATTAGAAGAGTACAATTCTCTATCTCTTTCTTGCATATTTCAAGAGTAAAAATATACTTCGCTTGTCGATTTACCACCCTATGCAGAAAATCAGTCTGTACACTTTTATTGAAATGAACACTATGAACCCGCATCAAATGACATATTAAGGTAGCTTCAATTAGAAAAATTTCTGACCTTGGAAGTGAAACTTTAATTCTATAGTCTCAAAGTCTCAGGAGTAACAATAAAAATCTTCTCGAATCTAAAAAGTGAAATCTTTGAAAAAGTAACTTCAAAATGACTCAGAATGTTTTATTATTTAACTGAAAACGTATTTGCTACGAAACACATACTATATCAAAAACCCGTCAAAAACACTTGTTTCAAATAATAACACCTTTCAAATCCATACAAGTTTTTTTCAATCGGTCTAAATTCATGTTAATGCCTCCAAAATGGTCTGGCCCACATCAAGTTGATAGGATGCCTTTTTTTATTAACAGAATCCCAATCCCAATTCCAATATTTTTGAAAAGTTTCTGCTCATAAAAGAAAGGCATCCTATCAGTTTTAAGCAAGTAACAAGATTATCATGACAACTTTTTGAAATGTTTTGGAAAATCAAACATTTTAATTTCGATCCCGAAAAAATAGTGAAGTCAAAATATGCAAGATACGACAAAAGATAAATAGACAAAAACTGTGCTCCCAAAAAATTTGAACAAAAAAGAGATAGTTACTCATATTTTTTTACAGAATGCGTAGTTTTCGTTTTAATCGTCAAAAATAACCTTAAAAAGAAGTACGGAAAAAAATGAATTAAACAAAAGTTGCATATCAAAAGAAGATCTATAAATTTTCTTGTGATCATTCCTTGATGGAACCCGTAGCTTTTTTTCTAATTGTACAAAATAGCAGTAATAATAGAAGAATAATTTTTTTTAAAAAACGACACAAGGTACGAAAAAAAAACGGACAAATGTTGTTCACCCAAAAAGGATCTACAAATATGTTACTTATCATTATTACATATGTTTGGAAAAGCGATACGAGTTATAATAACATTTTATTTAGCGAAATTTTCAACCAAAATCGTATCTACGAATTTTCTCAAAACCACTCTACGCTAGGATGCGTATTTTTGGTTTAAAAAGTATAAAATAACATTGAAAATAAACAAGTCAAATTTTTGGAAAAAATACACAAGTTGCAATATCATTTTTAATAACAAAATTATATTCTTTTATAGAACGCGCACTTTGTTTACATTATAAAAACAAGACAATTAAAATGCCCATGATTCAATACCAATCTCTAACTTGCGAATGAAACGAGATGCGCGCAATGAGAATGTGTCCGCGCGAAGGGCAGATTGTTTAAACTATATTTTGAGCATTAAAAATGCATGATTCTTTTTTTTTTTCTTTTTACAGAAATATCATCGTGTATGCCATCCAAACCAAGGGACTCTCTGGAAAATATTGGAAGGCGTAATGAAAATGCGAATCGCCAAGGTAGCCCTGATAGGAATAAAAATGGATAAGAGAATTTTCAATTAATAAACAGTTTAAAACGTTTCTTTACTAAATTTTTCACAATTAAGGTTGATACATGTATAATAGGGTGGGTCGAAAAAAGTGAATTTCGTGCGATCAATCCCTAACAGCAAAATTATTAGTTCTTGATGATTTGAATATGCTGCTAAATTTTTTTTTGATCGATTGATATCTTTCACATCCTCAAGCGTGTTCAAAATGGAAAAAATTAAATTTGCGCATGAATATATGAAAAAATGAATTCTTGCAGGCGCACCTCTTTTATATGTAGAACTATATGCCTAAAGAATTTATCGAAGTATCTACTTGATAATAAAAATATATAAAAAATTAAAACTTAATCAAAATTTTTTTTCAAATTTAAGTTATATGATTTTTAAATTCATTGCATAAAATTAACTCAAAAAACTGTATTGCCTAAAAGATTGGATGGTTAAATGAGGGCCATACTTCAATCAAGAGCTGAGATACCTAATTTCTGAAACGAGGCGGATTTTACAGGAAAATTGTACTTGTGAATAATTAGTAAATCATTTATTTACTTTTTATAATTTTTTTTTTTTATTTTCATCACACTCTTTTAATATGGAATCAATCTTCGCCATTCTCAACACGCTTGATGATATGGAAAGTATTAATCGATTCAAAAAAAAGGTACAGTATATTCAGCTCATCGATATCTGACAATGTTTTGCCATAAGAAACCGATTGCTAGAAATTTATTTTTGTACATTAGAAATTCATGAACCGGTTTTATCTTTTCACAGGAATGTCAACAGGTATACCGCCCAGAAGAGTAACATATCTGCATGATGTTGGGACGAGTAGTGAACATGCGAATCATCAAGGTAACCATTGTACAAAGAAAAATTTATAATGGAAGTGTTAATTAGGAAACAGTTTAAGACTATTAATAATCTATAGAAATAAAAAATATTTAACATGCATAGAACTTTGTTCTCGATCTTTCACTGATATCTGGGTTAAAATTTTTGTCATGAGGATAGCCCCGGGATTTCACCGAGATCGGGTGCCATTCTACAAAATTGTACCCGCTCCCGGTGAAATTGTGGTAACGTTTTAGCTTTAACCACGTTTCACGATAGTGAAATGGGTGATTACAGTCTGCGATGGACTCTATACGATCATCTGGCGAAAGTGTCATGCACTTCGAGGACACGGAGCGATGCAAGGACGATGGCCTTCTGCATTTCCCCGTAAATGTCTTAGCATTTAGTTGACACGCAGGGAAGCTGTTTAGGCTATTAACAGAGAAAAAACAAAGTGTGAATCTGACCCTAATTTCAGGGTCAACATTTCCTACAACAGAAATTAACTCCAGAAGCGTGAAAGGTACCCTGCCACCGATGGAGCGGCACCGATGATGAATGCGACCAGCCTAACAGAATATTCCGGGTATTCCGGGTATACCGGTCCCAAGTACCTTATAATGTCTTTATACTTCTCTTTCTTCTGATTCTCCAGGACTTTGATGTTCTTGTCGGATGGTGCCGAAAATTTGATAACCAACATGGTTTGTTTCCCTAAGTCAAGGAGAACTATATCAGGCCTCGAGTTAGGAAGAGAAACAGTTGTCGAGAATATAAAGTTGCAGTATATGCTACACAAATTATTTTCGGCAATCGACTTTACTTTCCGAGAAGCGTAGGACGTAGCGGTATCAGTGCTAATAAAGCAAAAGTGATTTATGAGTTGGGAAACTATATAGTATGTGTTTTAGGTACTCGGGATGTGCTTGGTACGTTCGTTAGCTCTCATCGGGAATGTCTTCGTCCAAAAATGTGGCAGTGGTATGCTAGAGTGGAAATAACATCGTCTTGATACGCCAAAATGAAACTCTCCGTGTCCGAATCCAATCCGGGAGATTTGAGGAATGCAAACGTTAGATAATACGACATCGAATGATCCTTGACATTTCTGTGAATGAGGCTATGCATTCTCTTGTCGAGGATCTGTTCACGGAAGTTTTTCTCCCGTGCTTTCTTAATCTGGCTTCTTCGTGTTTCCTGACCATTTTAGGAAGAGAAGCTCGTCCATTTGCGACTATTTGTGATGTACGCAGAATAGGTGCTTTGTAAAGACATTTGGGATTCAGTATTCCGCGACCACCTTGACAACGTGAGATGTCAAGTTGCAGAACAGGAGTCTTAAAGTGCATGCCTTTGTCCATGTTCATGACGAGTTACGTCAAATAAGACGTTCGTATACACATTGAAGAAAATTCCTTATAGATGATACAATCTACTGAGAGTACTTTTCGACAATCCATATAGGCAGATATAGTTTCCCTTAATTTCTAGCAGAGATCTTGAGATCGTCCTTATAAAATACACGCGTGATATTATGCTTTCGATATCCGGGTTCGCCGCAGAAGTACCCTTGGGAATCGTGAAGTGCGACAGATAATGGCAAATAATGAGATGTAAAAGAGGATAGGGCTCATGGTAAATCTGGTTTTCCAAAACGGCATCAGTATCCCTATGCACCTTACTATGTGTGAATAAACATGTAAGCTTTTCAACAGATACATGATAAGCCTTCAGGAAGTTTTATCGATTTTCTGAACAACCCTATCGCTTACGAGAGTTATGATGATCTTATACAGTGTGTTCAGACAATTTGTTGACCTGTCATTTTTAGGATTCGACATCTGGCCCATTTTAAAGAGAAGCACTGTGCGTCCGTACACCAACTCTCCGCAATAAGCGTCTGCGAATTCAGATTTGATATAAGAATGTGATCCAGATGCTGCTGGTTTGAAAGAAGATTCTCCCACCAGACGTTCTTAAACCATCTGGTCAAGGCGAGGAATAGTTCTTTATGACTTTTAATGTTTTTCTAACCTTTTCGGTAGTGATGGGTGGGACCTTCTCCCTAGGTGTTATAAGGGCACTCCACTGCTCCTTGGATTTAGTTATATTTTTTGTATCTTGATTTAGTGGGTGTTGGACTTCTGAGACTTCTCGACAAATTGTTCCACCTCCTTTGGTTTGAGTGGGTGGCAGGAATTGGCGGTTCTAGAAAGGGTCAAGATGAATCAAAGAAAAACTGTACATTTCCTCTGGCTCACCTGTCCCTCCATTGTAGACTTCTTCTAGCGTATGGTAGTACCCGTATTTTGTCAACATTATGCTACATGATGGCCAGCAGCTTTGACTTGTGGAGTGTGTGAATACGGATTTCTGATAACAGAAATTCCTGCCAGATGTTATGTAGTCGAACACACACTGAATGCGGGATACGTACTGTCTTGCCTAGTATACCTTTGTGCTAAGTTGATGGATTCCTCTTTCAGTCTTATGACCAGCGATTGATTTTGTTTTACAGTTTGCATCCGCCAAAATTTTTGCTACATCATACACACTACAATTGATACTTCGTAGCCCGGACTCTTCGGAAAAATCTCTACAAAACGCGTTATTCACTTCAGATGATCTTTGGGATTGAGAGAAACATGGATATATAGGTTTCTCCTGGTTCAAGAGCGTTCTTCTTTCTTTATTGATTGCCTGAAGGCGATTGGTCGTAAATTCGCCTTTATTTTTTGTTGCATGCTTGTTCTGGCTGGTCGTGATGGTCCCTGAGAGATAATAGTGATTTCAGGACAAGGAGAAATGTTAACCTCCAGGTTCCTCCTAAGCAGAAAGATCATCAATAGTTGAGTTTATGGTGTGGCAAAAGCTTTGGCTGTTTCAAATCCAAGACTAAAACTGACAATAGATCAAAATAACAAATGATGCTTGCATCAGCCATACAAGAAGATTGGATGAGAAAGACAGAATACGTTTTATGTTCAGTGTGTGATTGACTACATAATATCTCGTTAGCCGTTCACGGAAAGGGTCCAGAGTAAATCACTATAAATATCATTCACTTCGAGAGGCTCTGCAACAACCTCATAACTTTTGTGGAATAACTTCCATCATTTACTGCCGAAGAAGTGAAAAAAGTACTCAGGGGCGCGTGGAAATTTTCCGCAGCAGAACCGAAATCTACCAAGAAGTTCTGGCAAAAGAAGTTTACTTGTACGCACCAACAGCTGGCTTGCATGTTTACCTCATATTTAGAGTCGGAGACGCCTATCCCGCAGTGGCTGGTGTTAGGATGCACAATACTTTCACCAGAGTATAGTGAGATGCACAGACAAATTGACATCACTCTCGAAAACTAAAGTTGGTATCTCATCTGGAAGGACGATTAGATATCTTGACACTGGAGAGACTCATACTTACCCGGTATCTGCGATTAACATTGCTTATCGTCCCGGTTCTAGTCCGGGATACGAGTCCGGTAGTCTGTCCCATACAGCTCTCCTTTTGTAACCAAGAAAAGGTTTTAGTTGTTTTGGAAAATTGGCAAAGATATAGTCTCCGTAAGCTATGACCACGATCGTTCACCGAACGATCGATTCCGACGCCACCGGAAGTGATACGTCATTTGACTCGTCACTGCCCACAACACCAGAAGATGATCGAGTCGGGAGATCACTGAACAAGTATTACAAAATTAAAGAAGCCCTGACTTTAAATTAAAGGACTCAAAAAGCTGAATTGTCTAAATGAAGCACAATTGATTTTAAATTGTTGCACGAACCGAAATGACTACATTAGCCTACACCTTGACTGAAACTGAACAGTGCAGAAGAAGGGTCCGAGTCTGCTCAAGAAAAGAAGCCTCACGCTACTACCTATGTTCCCACACAACGAAAAGGTAGTGCCCGAAACTCAGAAACAGAGGAAAAACTTTAAGGAGAATAAGCATTGGGCGGAGACCATGTTATGATAAATGAAACCTGAAGATCGATCAAAAGAGAAACGATAACATCAAACAAATTATTGACAGGAGCGTTCCTTCACAAAGCCGCAGAGTAAGCGGCCGAGGCCCGTGGCTCTGAATTTCAAAATCAGAAGTGAGAAAAAACCATTACTCTATTTCTCCTTTTCGAATGAGCACACTTTTGCTTTCCTCAGGTCATCAGAACTTAATTCAGTTGCAGAGGGTAGTCATTTTTGCATGCGCGGATTCTGTTTTTTCCACCTCAGTGTACCATAATCTCATTTTAAATCAAGATGTTCCTGGAGATAGCTGCAGAGCGTATTATGCATACACTGAGAACCTGAAACACATACTATCCAGATGACCCACTCACTGGGGGAGAACGTATCTTCATAGACACAATGTTGCCCTAAGAGTGCTTGATACCATCTTTGTCGCTCTTGCAGTATTGGCCGCAAACCTGCCCTACCAAACGCTCTAAGGAACTTGAAAATCAATTGTCCAAAACGATAAGTTCCTAATTTTCTGGAACTACGATTTTTTGACAGCAGTTTCGAATGCACACTTAACGCCTGACATCGTTCTTCAGGACTCCGAGTATACTGGATGAGTTCAAGGTAGCGAAAAGCGAATGTCCTTAGTAAAGTATCGTTTCATTGAAATTTTATGTTCATATACTTATTTTCAAATACGAGAAGATGCAATGAAAACATTTACATTGCAATATCAATATGAACTACAATTCACTCATCCCTCGCTTTAATGCCACCCACCATATTGCCGGCTACATGCTTGACTGTTTCGGTCTCCCCACTGAGCGTCGCTTAATAGCCTGTCAACTCGGGCAGTCAGTGCCGTATCAGTAGGTTTTTACGTCGCGCCTTTCTGGGTATATACTGTTCCGAGGTCAGAGACTATATATGTGGTCCTGAATATTGACACGAACTAACTCCCTCGTGACTTTGCCAACCAGACCCGAGGCCAGCACTGTTGCGATGGATGAGTGTAATATACATTTTTTTGATTGATCGATTTGTTAGGGTAACTGCGAATAGAGAATAAGGTAAAAGAGAAACAAATATTAAAATCACAATAAATAATCAAGTTTGTAGTTTATCTTGCAATAATTGAAGCCTTGGAAAAAATAAAGGTAGACCAATAAAGATCTATCATCCTAGAAACTTTGTTAGACTATGAGCGTATTTTGATATGATTTTACGCATGACGCAATTTTTTCGAACATACAGGTATGCAAAGAAATATAACGGAAAATATACCATACGAACACAATGTCTAGGGGCCATTCATATACCTACGTGGCATATGAAGAGCCCCATCGTATACGAAAAGATCTTGTAGAAAATTATTTTACTCCATAAATCAGCATCATCTACTGTCACCAACTATAATAAACATCGAGGATCACAACTGGTACTCTATTTTGTGTAATTCTATTAGTAAATACACAGTCAACTTCCTTTTATTCTACTGGCCTTCAAACGTACACGTTTGGTTATTCTAGGGCTGGAGAAGCCCCCACCTCTACCGCGAATCGGGAATTTATTCTCATCAACGACGTTCATTGGCTGCCCCTACTGATGCGGGCGTGGCCGTAAAGCCCGTACTATAAAACGAATATGATTTATCTTTTTTTCCTGACGCAATTTTTATATTGAAATATGAAATTCATATTAAAACGAAACTTTTACACTTCATCTTATCTATCGTTTTCCTCAAAGTTTAAAAGCTGTTTTTCACCCAAGTAGATTCATTTTCTACAAGGAAGACCGGCTCAAAATCTTGCAAACTTTTTTAAACATTTTTATAAATCTTCAATTTACTTGAAATCTCTATAAATTAATTTTTTCAATAAAAAAAATCATTGAAAAGGTTTCCATAAATCATATTAAAAATCTAAACCTGATAAATATCGTTTGAAATGATTCGAGTTGTTCCTACTTCTTTTTAATCGTGCAGAATTAGGAGACGACCTTAAAATCTTCCGGATTCTTTTGTAACGAATTTAGAAATCTTTTCCAATTGTTTAAACATTTTCAAATATTCTGTCGAAACACTCTAAAAACTTTAAAATTTTTGCTTGAAACATCTTACAGATATTAGAAATTTCAAATGTCAATCATGAAAATTACAGAATTTTTAATTGTGAATCTTGAAGCTACATCGTTTTGAATTATAAATTTTCAGAATTAAAGATTTTTTAATATGACAGATTTACAATTTAAAAGTCTAAAATTTGAAAGAGTTAAGATTTAAAGTTCTTAAATTTAAGAATGCGTGAATGAAAATTCTTGAATTTGGACGATTTTGGAAGTAAAAAGTCAAGTTTTTATTTCCATATCTTTCAAATTGGCGAGATTTCGTTTGTATGTAATTAAAATTAAACAATTTTTAATTGCACATCTTAAAACATGCATAAATTGTTATTGTAAAATTTCCTAATTAAAAATCTCCAATTTTAAATATTTAAGATCAACAGTTCTACAGTTTTAAAGAGATGCATTTGTGAATTTTGGATCTTTGAAAATATAGATTAGAGGTCTGTTATTTTGAACTTTTTTTGGAAACAGTTTAGTTTTAAAGATTTACAATTGAAAATCCTTTAATTTAAAATTTTGTTGATTCTTCAATTTGGAATATTTGCATTGAAAAACTCTACAATATTTAATGTGCATAGTAGCAAATGATGTAATTCTGAATGCTTTTGTTTTTGTTTTACCTTTGCTTCTCTTCTTACAGAATTGAAAAGCTCAACACTGAGGACTGTAGAGGAATTATTTTCTGGATGCAACGGTGTCTTGCCTCGCATGCAACAAATTCCAAATAAACATACTGTAAATTTGCACAATTTCCGACAACTAGGTGATCGTAAAATGGTCGATCCAGAGCCACGTTACTTCTTAATAAGGGATTATATCATCATTGGATGGCAAAACGGGTATTATATTGCTCCGCTAAGCACTTGTTTTCACACATCTGATGCGTTTGTCGTATTTGATATGATTAAAGACCAGTGGTATACTATGCATCAAGATGAATTTCATAAATTGGGTACAGGCCGTCATATTGAGCTTGTTCGCGGGCGCGAAGAAGTTGCTTATTCGCACAGGCCAACCTCCGACGGAGAAATAGAACTACGAGCACATATCGCAGCATGCGAGCATGCGAACCGTGAAGCAGACCGTATAGAAAAGGAGCCAGACGAAAGAATACCCAGACTACGGGAACGTCTAAATACCCTTGGAAACAGAATTCTAGCAGTGCAGACAGGATACAGTGATGCATATAGGAATGCCACAATTACGTACAAGAATATGCATGAACCAAATCGAAGTGGCACGCAAGAATAGATACTTAAAATAACGTCAATGTTCATTTATATTTGAAAAAATCTTATATTTGTTTTCTTGTTTGACTATTATGGGGAATTGGTCTAGTTTCTTGAGATTTCCTACTCATTTGAGTTTTAATTTTGCTTACAATTGTCTAACCTAATGTTTTATGAATAAAGTGGTTGGATTTTCTGAAATTATTATACTTAATCACTTGATTTAGTATCAAATCATTACTTTGAGGGCTCAAATGGGGATGGTCCTATTTGGCCTTCTTATTCGCAGTGATTCCACTTGCATTATTGCCACCTTATTTTTGATATTTACACTAAATATAAAACTCAAACTGCAAAAATTATCGAGAATCTTGCCCGATCCTGCTTGTATATATTCAAATCGAGACGGAATGAGGTGAAAGAAATTTTAAACCTAAAGTTCTCGACAGCATAAATATTCCGAACACGGGCAATAAAAAGTGTGATCTGAGAAATTCTTGTCTCGGCGTGCACCTCTAACGATGCGTTAATAAATATGAATATATTATCAGGTCTAGAAAAAAATAAAATGTTAGGAATTCACTTGTAATAGTAGGAACCTGAAAAAATATTCACACATTGTATGACTCGCGTACAATCGCGTACTCAAAATCCAGATAACAGTCCATGTGTGTGTGCTGAAAACTTTGCAAGTAAAACATAAAAATATCATCCCTTTGCGTTCGCATCTCGGTGATTCTGATCAAAATAGGTGATACAGAAATATAATCGATTGGGATTAAGTATTGTGAAAAATACGCGAGATGACTTGAATCTGTGTGGTTAACTAGGATTGCGTGATTAAGTATTCGATGAAACAAAGGAACCATTTTTTAAATCAAGTAAACAAAGGGTCCTGCATATGTTATATTGAAAATGACTTGCGTGGATTTTTCTTGTCTTGAGATATTTAGCAATCGCAAATAAACTACTGGATGATTCACACAAGATGACACAAATGCATGGTTAGCTACTCACAATATAAATTGTGCAGGGTACTTTATGGAAAGATGAACAGCAAGATTCTGTCAAATCAGCCAAAATCTTTTTTGTAACACCCACCTCGAAAGTGAGGACTTCCAAGCCTCTAAATTATATGCAAAGTACTTCAATCCAACAGACTATGCGGGAATGATAATAACGCATGCGCACTTCGAATCATGTCCATTTTGCGAGTTGACGCAACGTAAGCGCATGCGCACTTCAGAGATGCGTAACTTTCACACATGCTTACAGCGCGCACATCGATACAAGGCAGGAACAGGCAATGAACGTATTCATTTACAGCTTAGACATTTATCAATTATATTCAGTGAATATATTTTAAATAATCCTGAAAAGCTTATATATCTACGAAAGTTTTTTTTTAATAATCGTTACAGATTTTCACGTCACATTCACGTGATATCGAAAAACAATATCACGTGAATTCATTACATAAATGTCTGCAATAATTAAAGCCTTCGAAGATATAAAGTTGGACCAATAATGATAAGTTTCTCTAGAACCTTCGTTCAAACTGTGAGCGTATGTTGAAATAATTTTGCAGATACCTCTATTTGTTCTATAACATGCAGGTATACAAGGAAATCGACGAGAAAATATTCATGCAACTTTATTGTTAGATAAATAAGTGTTTGTCTCCAGGCTTGAATTTAAGATGTCGAGTAAGCTAGTGATTAGCGGCTTTCCGTATACGACGTGGATATTTTTTTGATGCAAGTGCGGCCGGAGGTCAAACAGGGGGATACGGCAAATCAAACTTGACTACGTGGAATACAAAAAGCCCACTCATATATATATATGAAAACATCTTGTAGAAAATTCCTTCTCTCGCTGAAGCAGTATCATCTTCTTCCATCTACTCTTATCTACTCGACTTATAAAAGATGAGGATCACCGTCGGTATTCTGTTCCCTGTTTTTGCCATTTTCCTCGCTTCTTTTGGTAAATATATAATGATATAACATCATATCTATAATTTTAAGTACCAAATAGTTGCATTCTCAACTACATAAATGAATTTTCTCCCAAAAAGATTAATTTTCTACCAAAAATACGAATTTGCAAGGTATGGTTAGATTTTCAACCAAAGAGATAAATGTTCATGATTATTAATCCTCAACTGAAATAGAAACATTTTTGTCCAAATGGTTGCATTTATAAATAAAAAAGAGTAAGGTACTGTGAAAAAAATGAATTTTTGAAAATCTTTCATACTGACTCGAATGATTCCTCAAATTTTAAAAAATCTTTTAAAAAGTTGTTGCATTCTCATAAAACTTGTCACTGATAGGTTTTTGGGATCACCAATTACGAATCCGGAGTCCGATTCACAAAATTCAAAATGGCGGATCAAATATGGCGGACTAGTTTTTAAGCAATTTTAGATTTTCATGAAAATTGTCATCTGAAGGTTTTTGGGGTCTCTGATAACGAATGTGGAGTCAGATTTTGAAAGATCAAAATAGCGGATTCAACATGGTGGACAAACTTTGAAAAAGTTGTTGCGTTTTCATAAAACTTGTCACGCAGAGGTATTTGGGATCACTAATTACGAATCCGTAGCCCGATTTACAAAATTTAAAATGGCGGATCCAATATGGCGGACGAGTTTTCAAAAAATTCATGGATTTTCATGAAACTTTGCATCTAGGGTTTTTAAATGCTCTGATAACGAATTTGAAGTCAGATTTTGAAAATTTGAAATGACGGATTCAACATTCTGGACAAAGTTTAAAAAAGTTGTTAGATTTTCATAAAACTTATCACTCAGGAGTTTCTGGGGTCGCTGATTATGAATTCGGAGCCAGATTTGCAAAATTCAAAACGTTGGATGCTATATGGTGGACCAGTTTTAAAAAAAATATTAAGTTTTCATTAAACTTGGCATCCAGGATTTTTGGAGGTTGCTAATTTCAAAAGTCGACTTGAAATACAAAACTTTTATTTTAATTTGGCTGTGAAAAATGTAGTTGAGTATAAAAGCTGCATCTTTGATCATTCACCAGTTTCATTCATTATTTCTTACCCGTAGAATTAATTTGTGTTTAGGGCGTGAACAGCATTTTCGAATTCTCACAAATTTCTATTTTATTTGTTGCATCTAGAATATTATTTGTTTTTCAGTACAGCAAGAGCCACTTTAAATCCTCATCAAACTTCTGTTTTTTATTTGTTGCCCTTGATATAAGTGTACCGTAAATATAAAAATATTGTTTTTGACTCTGACCGTCCTTTCGCTCTTCATTTCTTTCCTCACGGACGGGCCAGTGACGACTGGCAGTAGCCAATGGTACTTCAATACAATTGCGCCGTAGATTATTATCAGAAAACCCAAAAACACATAGATGCAAAGTTTCATGAAAATCCATTAATTTGTTGAAACCTCGCCTGCCATATTAAATCCGCCATCTTGAATTTTGCAAGTAGGGCTCCGGAATTGTAATAAGTGATCCCAAAAACTCCAGAGTAACAAGTCTTCTTCTCATTTATACAATACGTCGTTTAGAAATGTCTTTATAGTGACAACTTTTGTTTCTAATAAAATTCAAGAATTTTTTTATTTTTTGTAGTCAAGCGGAAAGTTTTAGCAATTCCAATTACCTTTTTCTGACTGAGATGAAATCTGTTTTGAATTTTTACAAAATCGTCTGCAGACAGGCGCAGTCATTTTATTAAATTTTCGCTACGTTTTGCATGAATCAAAAACGCTGTCCACATCGTGATTGAGTCCAGGTTAAGGACCTTATTTTCCCCCAATTTTCTTCTTCCATTTTTTTTTCAACAGTAAAGAAACAAACTTTTTTGTATCCTTAGTATACGATTGAACACTACTTTCAGTAAGATTATTCAAACGAGTTGTTAAATTACATTTGTGCGATATCCAGGGACTATCAACGGAAAATGACTTGACTTTTTCTGAAAGTTCAACTTTACAATAGTGAACAAATAACGCGCAATCATAAAAGAAAGTCAAGTTTCGGAATCAGTATTCAACATGAAACAATTTACCTGCCACTTTTTTATTCGTTACATTCGTGAGCCTTTGCTTGAGAGGAAAGTTGTTAAAACTTTACTTTGTTTTCTGTATCATTCTTCATCTTGTACAATTTTTTTTTACAAGTGGAGCACAAAACTAGGGTTAGCCTTTCATTAAAAGCATCGTACTCAAATATCTCCTCTACCTGACCTTTCAAATTCCTTTGCACGCATATCACAGTGCTCCCAATTCCGCTTCCCAACTTCACTGCGTATACGTTGCATCAGCAGTCTCATTGGCTGTAAATGGGGCGCTTTTTGGAAACTATTACCTGTGTAAATCAACTATCTATAATATATCATCACTACGGAAATAAGAACAATAAATTTTCAGATTGAAAAATAGTCTTTTCGAATACAAGGTAAATAAATTATCTGATTTTACTCTTCACAACTAAATTATTGATTTCATATTCAAAGGAAGGAATATCGTTTTTCACAAATATAAATTTTAAATCATTCATGATATTTTTTTGTACTTTATGATTATTATGTATTGTGAAAAATTGATTTGCATATTCAATCATTTCAAATAGGCGCGCGACTAGCATCCAATGAGGCTGCTGCTGAGACGCATGCGCAGTGCGGTTGAGGAGTCAAATTCGGAGCACTAGCGTATCATAACTTTTGTTTTTCCTAAACCTAGAAAACAAATTTTGGGGTAATTTTCATGATGCGTTCCCGCTTTCGGCATATTTCTTTATAATACCAGACAATCAAACTGAGATAAAGTCTATGACAAAACAGAAATATATTAAACTGCAACATGCATTTATTATTATGGTAATAACTCTTTCTAGAAATGCATCGAAAACGCAGTATTTGAAATGCAAATCTTCTGTAAAATATAATGACTTTTTACTAAAGTCTTACTAAAGTTTTTCGGTGCCAACATAACCTAAGAAATTTTCAAAGTTGTGAATCTTATTTGAAATGTTTGAAATATAGTTTTAAAAAATACGAATTTTCGACCAAAAATACTGATATAATCCATAATGGTTATGACATTTCAAATATTGTTCAAAGTGTAATGATTTTTGGTTTTAAATATCAATTTACAACTTAAAGCAACAATGAAACCTGAAATGGATCCAAAATCATTATTTTTCTTTGAAATCTAACAATTTTTTTAATACGAATGTTCATTTCTCATTAGAAACACTAACAAAATCTGAATTTGATCATATTAAATCATGTTAAATCTATTATGAATTTCAAAATTCACCTATATATGTTTTTTCTAATAAAATTATAAATTGTTACTGTTTGAATGCATTATTAATACAATTTCGTATATAAATAGCGTAAAAGTGCTAACTTATCATAACGGAAGACCGATACATAACCATTAGGGTGCCCATTTAAAATGCAATATTTTTTTTCTTTAGGTCTTAGCCAATAAATTTGTACAGTTTGACAAAAAAAAGGCAACGTATTTTTTGTTTTTTTCATATAAAATTTTTTTGAGCTGCCGCAAGACGTTAAAAGTTCTAGGTTCACTAACTATTTTTTTAGCTTTAAAAGAAAAAACACGTGGTAATTTTTATGTTTTAAGAAAAAATACTATAGGGTGAGACTTTGAAAATTTATTAAATTGGCTCAGATACGACATCTAAGTACGCTAAGTTTCATAAATACATTGGGTCTTACCCCCTGCGATTTTTCTTCAAATGAAAAAAAAATTTCTCGCATTCTTTATTTTCCGAAAAAAAGTATCTTAGATCCCGCTCAAGGCGATTGAAGAAAAAAAATGTATTTTTTTCATTTTCTCTCTTGAACTATGGGCTCTAGTAAAAAAATGAATATAATAAAGATATTTCATTTTTTTGCAAGGAACATTTTTTAATAACAGATTTTTTGTCTCAAACCCTTCTTTCGAACAGTACATCACATAAATGTCAGGAAAATGGCATTTTTTTCACTTTTTTTATCTAAACTGAGGGTTCGAATGAAAAAATAAATGTGACAAAAACATTTTACTTTCTTCTGAACAATATTTTTTGTTTATTGAACTTTTGTCTAAAACCCTTTTTTTGCCAGTAGACCACTTACATGTCAATAAAATGACGTTTCCCATTTTTTTCGCTGAACTGCGTGTTCCAGAGAAAAAATGATCGTGAAAAAAACATTTTACTTTTTTATAAACGACATTTTTTGTTTATAACACTTTTGCCTAAAACCCTTCTTTCGAAGAGAACATCACTTAATTGTCAATAAAATGACATTTCCCACTTTTTTAGCTGAACTGCGTGTTCTAAAGAAAAAATGAATATGAAAAAAACCTATTAATTTTTCATAAACAACATTTTTTGCTTATAAGACTTTCATATAAAATCCCTTTTTTGGCCACTATACCACTTAAATGCCAATAAAATGACATTTCCCACTTTTTTAGCTGAACTGCGTGTTCTAGAGAAAAAATGAATGTGAAAAAAAAAACATATTAATTTTTCATAAACAACATTTTTTGCTTATAACACTTTCATCTAAAACCCATTTTTTGACCACTAGACCACTTGAATGCCAATAAAATGACATTTTCCACTTTTCTAGCAGAACTGCGTGTTCTAGAGAAAAAATGAATGTGAAAAAAAAAACATTTTACTTTCTCATTAACAACATTTTTTGCTTATAAAACTTTCGCACAAAACCCATTTTTTGGGCAATAGACCACTTAAATGTCAGTAAAATGACATTTCCCACTTTTCTAGCTGAACTGCATGTTCCAGAGAAAAAGTGAACGTGAGAAAAACATTTTACTTCTTTATAAACGACATTTTCTGTTTATAACACTGTCGCCTAAAACCCTTCTTTCGATGTAATGTTTCAGATAAAATTTGTTTATTTTATGCACATCT
>JAABKJ010006851.1:0-21523 GCA_011634705.1 Andricus grossulariae
GCCAGGTCCAAGTCTCCTACTGCCAACCATGGTTCTGGTCCCGAGTTCGCAGCTTTACCTACAAGTATAGTTATTTTCTATTCGAATTTGTTCAAATGACGATATCTCTTTTTCTCATGTTAAGCTGTACCTACGAAAAATTCATCCTCGTTTTTGGGGCCGATGAAAATTTGTTTTCATTTTTCCAAAATATAAAGTTTTACGTCGTTTCACAGAGCCGAATATTGTACCCGACCAATTTAAAATTTTGGTGGATTTGCTAATCTGAAAGAAATAATCGGACGGCACATGCATAATTCTGGTGATTACAACCATATGGTATTGCTCGATCAGCTACAACCAAACGGAATGACTTTTTTACATTCTCATCCTAATGAGAAGGTAATGGTTTCATGCACATTTTAACTTAGTCGGTTTTCATCAAATCTCCATATTTTGAGACCCTATGAGTGAGAAAAAATGATTTTCACGAAGGTGTCTGTCCGTCTGTCGGTTTCTCTGTAGTAGGTTGTAGCCACGAAAACTTCCAAACAATGATCAGATTTAATGGAGCTTTGGCATACTGGTTTAAGGGCTGAAGTGTGAGGATCAATTCGTCAGTCCGCTATTTTGGACAGAAATTCAGCAAGTTAGAGCATTTGTGAAATTTTCGAGCCTTTTTTTCTTTGTATTTGAAAATTCTATGTACGGCTATTCAAGGTACTTCAAAATTCGAACAATGGATCTTAAAACTTTTTCGAGTAAAAGGAAAATGATCAGAGTCATAGAATTTTAAAAATCAAAGAAAAGACTAAGGAAAATGAAAATTTTAAGCCAAACAATGCACGACATGGAAAAAAGTCAGCAAAAGAAAAATATTGCATTATAAAGCCCTACAAGATTAGCATAACAAATATTTCTATTTTCATGAAAAATCGAGTATTCAAACTTTACCGCATAAAACATAATGAAAAAAAATCCATTTTTCGGTCAAACTATGCAAGATACGAAAAAAAGGGGATTTGACAAAAATCACCTACCCAAAAAACATCTACCAATATGTTGTCAACCATTTTTCTACAGGATGCGTAGTTTTTGTTCTAATCGTGAAAAATGACATTACAAAACGAACAAAAAATGAAATCTTTATATTCTCATCCTAATGAGAAGGTATTGTTTGTATGTAAAATTTGACTCAGTCTGTTTTCATTAAATCTCTAGGTTTTGAGACCCCCTGAGTCAGAAAAAATGGTTTTCACGAACGTATCTGTGTATCAGTCTGTCTGTCTGTAGTAGGTAGTAGGCACGATAACTTTCAAAATGATAATCAGATTTAATTGAGCTTTTGCACACTGGTTTAAGTCCTGAAATGTGAGGATGAGTTCGTCAGCCCGCTATTTTGGGCAGAAATTCAGAAAGTGAGAGCATTTGTAAAGTTTTTGACACCATTACTCTTCATATTCGGAAATTCTTCGTACGGATATTTAAAGTGCTAGGAAATTCGAACAATTGATAAATTTTTGATTCTAAGTTCTTCAAAATTTTAGGAGCACCAACATACGAAGAAAGAGCTTGGCCCGATGTGTAGCTTTCTCTGGATCACACTTTATATTCCTTTAGTCCATCCGGAAAATGATCCTAATATGAACAACTTGTACGGGGTAGTCTGATCTAACAGAACTTCCGATTTATAGAAAACATCAGTAGAAGTTCACCCTCGTTGTCAGAGCTTTAACAGGTGGCATTGCAATGGAATCCATACATGAACGACGCGAATATTGAAACCAGGAAAACCTGTGGTCCAGGGCAAAATATTCAGGGCAATCTAATTATCACACCCAGCAAGCGTGATCAAGGAACTAACGTAGTTAAAGATATGGTCAAGAATATACTCATTTTATAAATAGAAAGCTAAGCACGAAACTCGTACCTGGTATCTTCCATCAGACGTTGCACCAGGTCAACAACGACATAATCTTCGATGAATTGTAGATAATTTTTGCAAATGGGGTAATGTGTGACCACTTTACTCGCGTCAGGTTGACCTAAGAGCACGAAGTGTCGCACCAGATCTTTGCAATACAATTCTGCAGGAAATCTTCTAGAAGTTGATGTCCAGAATCACCAAGCTTTACTCCAAATCCAGGCTAGATAGTTCCCGTGCATCAAGTGTCACACTAAGCGTTTAAAATAAAATTTCACGTAAGTTTTCCTCGAAATTGATGTCCCTGAACGCGAAAGTTATACAGAATTTGTCGAAGATGATATGGTTGTTAAACTGACGGAATATACAGAAGCTACCAGAGCCACGTTTTGAAGCTCGGGCAAGTTGGTGGAAGTCGTTCAAGATGGAACTTCTCAGTTTGTACTTTTGGAATTTCGTCAAATTTATGTAGAACTTCCATAGAAAGTGCACTAGAATTCAGGTACAAATTCTAAAAAGTCATCCAGATCAAATGCGATAGAAATTCATCATCGAGGCCATTATGATTCCGCATTATAATTAGATCATGAATATTTTATGCGCAAAGTATCTTAAAATATATTCCTGAATCATAGAATTATGTTGTTGCATCTTTCATATCAGATTTTCCATCGTCCACCTATACTGGAATACCGGTCACAATACATTGTAGAATCCTGTAGCTTCGAAATATTTTTGGTATAAAAATATTTTTTTTTTATAAAAAACCTTAAAGAGAAACACTTAAAATTATAAGGTCATATAAACGCACATACTGTAAATCAGGTCCTTCGAAGATTTTCATTGAGTGCAGCTGGAAAAACAATTTTTCATATAAATTTAATTTAGAAAATATCTTCAGGACCACTTGAACTCCTCAAGAATAGGAAATTATATTATGTTTCTAGGTGAAATTTACATTTCTCTTGCAGCAAAAACACATTATCCTTTAATTTTCTCTACAAGACTTTCATTAATTTGGTGTTTATCCCTAATTTGTTAATGAACTAATGTAACATGGATTGCATGACCAAGCGCAGAAGCGTCGCCTCAGATTGTCTTAGGTGGCGCCAGAAAGAAAACGTATTCTGGTAGCGGACTAATGAAGATTTTGTTCAGTCAAAAATTGGGTGATCCAATCATATTCTGCGCAGCTGATCTTGGGAGAATTAGGAATCCTCAACCATGATCATATGGCTAATAACTTTAATTGAAATACTTATGGCAAAAAAATGTGATCTACTGGGAAATAAAACATTATTCCATAAACTAATTATGAAAACTCGACTCAAGTCTAGAACTCATACATAAAAACTACGGCTTCCTTATCGGCGCAAGACGAACTCAAAAATATTCGAAAAATCTAGTTTTCACCTGCTACAATGCCAACGAGTAATAGATTATACCACACAATTATCAATATTTTTAATTGAACAAACTTCTATTTCTTGCAACACATGTTCCAATAAAACTTTCCCAATTTATAAAACACCAATGAAACCAAGCATAAAATTGTTACATCCTGAGATGTTTCTATTTCATAAAGAAGCCATCGTCAATCTTGCCCTAGCATGCGGAGCAGGAAAAACGAAATGCAGCTTGTTAGAAGTATATAATTATAAAATAATTGTTTCATGAATATAATGTATATGTATAGAAATATGATCCACAATAATGTGGGACTCAAAATAATGAAAAAATCGATAGACTATACGTTTTGTTAACTTTTCATAAAGCAATGATTGCTAACACGACCACAGTCTAGCTAACTAATGCTAAATGATGTGTTATCTTCTCTTTCTTGTTGCAGAGCTGAGTTCACAGTCCCAATTCTTAACTGATGCTGGTGTGTCTCATAGCGGACCTTCTTCTAAAATAAAGCAAGAACCTGAGAATTACTTCAGTCATCCTCCTGCCGAGTCTTCTCCTCGTGCCAGGTCCAGGTCTCCTAGACCTACAACCATCCCTAGTTCTCATCCCAGGTGCTCATCTTTACCTACAAGTCTGCCTTCTCCTGACGGACTGGGATGTGGACTTAAACAGCTCAATTTTATTCGGCTGATGCCTCAACATAATCGAAACCAGGTATTCAAATTTCAAAGATATATTTTTCCTGTCGATACAAAACTTAAACTACTACTGGGAAGGAGGAATTATGTCCCGATAACAACACAAGAACAAATTGTACTATCAACATTAAATGATTGCGCTATTGCAATATTAGAGGATATGAATGTTTTGGCTGGAATATATAAATATATAGATCGCTCTATGAGACGTGCTAAAGTAAACATGGATAGCCACGATGTTTCCCGAATGAATGAAAAAGAAACAAATTGGAGTCCTGTAGGATTCCAAAAATTAATTTGTTTGAATTATGAGGTACTTAATATAAACAATGCTCATCTACACTAATAATTAAAAAAGAATGTAAAACTAAAATACAATCCTTGCGACCTTAATTCGGATGAAAATATTTTATGTAACTGGTAATTACATCAAAAAGTCAATGTGTCTATGTTCTCGAAGCTTTAATCTTTCATTGTTGCCCCTGCCATATTCTTTTTCGGAAGCAGATACTAAAATCTGCTCCTTTTGCCACAGAGCGGCAAAGTGATATATTATGGTTCAAAAAATTTCAGAACTCGGATTCTTGAAGCGATTGAATTGGTTCTTTTTCAATATTGAGGTTAATTGAATTACGAAGAGGTCTGCTGAGGCTAAATCAACAAAAATTACGCCGAACAAAGCACTACATCATTAGGCAGTGCAGGGTAGCCAAAGATATATATTAATTTGATTTGGTTGACGATTTAACTATATTGTTAGAAATTCTTCTTTTCTGGTTGAATTCAACTGTTTTCGATTCAAAATTAAAATATGACATGCTTTGATGAGAATTGGTGTGAACTGAGTGAAAAGAATTCTTTCAAAGGCTGGATTTCAAGTGTTTCATTTTGATGTCCAGTAACCCTAAATTTTCAAATTAAAGTAATACAACAAAAATCAAAGAATTTAGAGAATTCGAAGCAGTTCAGAGAATTCAAAATATATCAAGGAAGTTAAAATGCATATCAAGATTCCCGATGCATTCTTAATTTGAAGTAGTTGATTCTAATTTCAGGTGATCCCTAATTCAAAAAATTAAAAGCATTCCAAAGAATTGAAAAAGGATTGCAGAATCCTAAAGAATTCTAAACATTTCCTAAAATTTTAAATAGTTTGAAGAAATTAGAATACAAAAATTGAATGCATTTAAAATAATATAAAGAATTCACAATAATTGATAGAGTTATAAAGAACTCGAAAGAATTTTTTTGAGGTTTAGCTTTCAAGTTATCCCTGATGTTTCAATTCAAATGAATAGAACTAAATTTAAATTATTACACCATCAAGCGTTTAGGGATATGCGTGACACACTCGGTGTGAAAGGGATTCATGTGGGGGTGGGAGTATAGATTTTTTAAACTGATCTAGAATACCTGTGTTGTTTATTTAAACAACACGTTCATTCCGCAGGCGTAATTTACTCAACTGCCACTCTTTATGCATTTTTCGCTACCCTACAGCACAGTCTGTATAATTATAGAGCTCTGTTTTGCCCTTTAGCTTTACTTGATTTCCGTCATTTGCGAATAGGCTACCATATGATCATTCACACCTCTAGCCTTGCAAACACTATGTCCCCATTTAGCGCTCATTTGTGCGAGAAATGTATTTTGCGAGTAGAAATCATGTCCAAATTAAGTAGCTAGTCGTCGTAGGGTGGAGCGTCAAGTTATAACGTCAGTTTTACAAAACTTCGGTTGATGAAGGGGAAGTGTAGGGGCAGAACTGGAAAAGAGAGAGCCATAGTCAAATTTTCCAGCAAAATAGTTCAATTTTCGAATTTTCAACTAAATGCACGAACCTTCAACCAAAGAGCTCAATCTTTAACAAAACAGTTCAAGGCCGTAGCCGGGTAAGCATAAGTGAAGTGCCCCCGCTTGTTTTTGGCTCATATTTTAGGGGTGAGTTTCTACCATTGGAGGATCATTCCTTCTACGAGAAGGGGCTGAAAAGAATTATTGTAATTTTGTAACACTTTTATTGTAATGAGTTTTGGTGCCTCCACCGCCATTTTTTCTGTAATATACTCATGTCCAAGGTAACAATATATATTTTTTGGGATAAAATCCAAGAATTACTTCATGGTTAAAAAGATAAGATCACAATTATTGTCCCTAATATGTATGTAATTCCATGAGAATGAGGGGCCAACTTTATTTTTAGCCTATAAAACAATCAAGTGAGTATAATTTGAAGAACATACCTTACACTAATATGCTATACACTTAATCTTTGTGACTGCCATCCTCTATCTCGGGATTGATACTGTTTCGTGTAAAAAATTTAATGAATTTTAGCAGGCGTTACGACTTTCGACAAGTACCTTGCGTGTGATAAGTAATAAATAATATCTGCTAGCTGGGAACAGCAGCCAACTGTTCTTCGACCGTTGGCACATTTTCATAAGCATATCTTTTAATTCCTGCAATACGCACACAGTTTAATCTGGAATCAATTAAATATCCATATGATTTTCAATCAATACGTCTTGACTGTATCGGCATCTTCAGAATATTTTTCTGCTTTTTCACAAATTGCAAATTGATAGACCCATTCTCATTTATTATTTTCGCTAAGTACGATAAGACGTCAGTACGTATTTAGCATCTCGAAAACCACGATCAAGGATGAATTTGTCGCCCTCATTTATTAATTGATGCAAATCATGCAGCTCTTCAAGAGGATTTTTTATAATTTCAGAATTATTCAGGTTCGCATGAAACTTTCCTGCCAAGTCTAGTACTCGTCCGATTGTTGTACAGATAGTAGAAGGCTTGCATAAGGGTACTTCATTTATACCAAATAAGATTTTTGCTAGTACTCATTATTACTTATTATCTGATGGCGATAATAACACGCTATACACACTCAATCTTCGTCACTGTCTTCCTCTATCTTCGGATTCATATTTTTTTGTGTTAATAATTTACTGAGAATTTAAGCAGACCTTATGATTTGCGAAAAGTAGCTCGCATAGGAAGATTTCGCAAATGAGTGACTGTGTGCTTGCAGTAAGTTTACTAAGAGTAGACATGAGCGTAAAAAAAAGTGGAATCTGGAGAGAAAGCCAATGTTTTTTCTCTTTGCTGTGGAAAAAAGTATCGCCCTCTATGATGTTCTATGTTGGTCCTGTCGCTGTAATGCTTACAAAGGCAGAAAACTGAATGATGCTGATCGATATCCTGATAATGAAGAAACAGTTTCTGAGAGCGATGATTCTTCACAATGCGTTTGTTACAAGGCACAAGATTTAACAGTAATTTCGAAACAGGCGCGCGTACAATCTTGTGTTAAAAAAATAATTTATATTCTGGAAGGTAACCGTTGTTGTCGAGCGCATTCAATAAAAGCTCATTTTTTTAATGCAGAATTAAGTCGTTTACGTGTATATTCGAATTTCACAAAAGTTGGAGACATTTCTTCATGTGAAGAAAAAATACATCTTTTCACAGGTTTCACATGGGGAAATATTATCGAATTGCGCGAAATGCTCACGTCAATGCGAAACACTCAGATACGCGATGTAACGCAGTGTTGTCTTGTAGTGTTTCTATTAAAATTAAGAACAGGAAACTCCAACAATTAAAACGAGAGTAGCTTGTTTCAGACTATTCCACATCTATCATGAACTCTTTTGAGAGAGATGTTTTACTCTCGAGATTTGGATTAAGTGCTCTCTAGACGTGACCTAATTGATTTTCAGACTACTGATATGTCTAAAATTTTATGCAATTCTGATAATGAGCTAATGCCAAGTTGTGATGGTACATATGCTCGCCATCAGAAAATTAATAATAATGAATACCAGCGAAAATCTTACTCGGGTCAAAAACAGGTTCCCTTGTGCAATCCTTTTACTATTCGTAGAACAACCGGACGAGTACTAGACATAGCAGGACCTTCTCATGCGAACCCAATTGTTTTGTGACAATTAATGAATAAAGACGACAAATTCATCCTCGATCGTGATTTTCGCGAAGCAAAAGACGTACTGGAGTCCAAGGACTTTTCTGTACTGCTGCCAGCGTTTAAGGGTAATCAAAAGCAGTTGACATTTAAATAATCAAATCAGTTCCGTTTCATCGTAACAATTCGGTGGGCAGTAGAGTCTATCCATGGAATAATTAAACAAATATATCGATTACTAGACCATGTAGTTGATAACAAACTACTTCCGAAGGTTGGGATGTATTTTAAAATTGCAGTATTTCTGCTAAATCAATTTGGAAGAGTATTACAATCAGATGCAGAGCTTTTAGAAGAAATAATAACGAGAATGAAGCATCAATTTGATGTCGAAAACACTTTAGCTAATGAAGCTGAGGAGAACGGCTGGTTTAGTAGAAAGCTTATGTTTGAAAGTGTCTCATACAACGAAATTCTTGACTTCCCTGAGATGACGTAGTCAGGCCTTAAAATATTATTTACGGGTTCCTATCAACTCTCACAAGCAGTTTTGTACTTGGCCGAAATGATAAATGACAATGGTTGGCCCCTCATTTTCATGGAAAATATATATTATTACATTGGACATTAGTATATTTAAAAAAATGGCGGTGTACGCACCAACAATTCATTACATAAAAATTCTTGAAAAATTACAATAATATTTTTTAGTCCCTTTTCGTGGGAGAAATTGATTTATAATTTTTTTATAGTTGTCTTAATACCCTATATAACATATATCAAAGCCATTAAAATCAGTTGATCCAATTTTGAGAAATTCGAATTTTTTTATTTTTCAACATTGCTGAATTTGGAAGCAGATAATAAAATTTTTGACAAAAAGTTTGATAGCAAGGAGAAAGAAGCTGACAAAAAGGAATTAGAAATAGAAATACAAGCAAAATAAATTACTAATACGAATATTATATCAGGGTGGCCGCAAGCTTCATTTTCTAACTTCTCTAACTTTTCCCTGACCAATTTTTCATTTTCTCTGACCATCAATATTCAAAGGCCAGAATTATAATCTCGTAACATTTTTAGCATAGAATCTTTCATAAACAAGATGAAAAATTTCATATTAAAATTTTTTAATTTTAAATTTATTATCCTTAAGTTATTTAAAGTGGCTTGTACCTGTGGAGAACCAAGTTTACAATGTTTACATTGTTTATAAAATGTTTCAATTTTTCACAAACTACGTTTTAATTTAGAGAAAAATTTACAAAAAATCGAAAAATATTGATGAAGTAGTTTAAATTTCTAAAATCAAAATTCGTTTTAAAAAATAATAAATAACTGTTCCGATGAATGAAAAGAAAATGTTGTGAATAGTCTAGCTCTTTAGGACGAACTTTAAATCTAATGATTAAATATAATTGATAAATATCAAAAGTCTCATCAAATAGAATTTAAGCTACATTTCTATGTGTATATAGAGTTTAACTCTGTCTTGGAACATTCTAAAAGAATTACAATTTTCACTCGCAACTGGGAATTTTCTAGAAGAATTATAATTGACAGAAATCATCAGAAAGAATTATAGTGAAATCTCTTGAATTTTTTATCAGTTCTATGAGACTGTATAAACTTTTTAATTTGTTTTGATTGTATATGAAATACGAAATATACAACGTCAGCATATCTTGCAACACATATTGATATTTCTATTGCGTGGTAATTGATTTTTTTCTTCATAAGTATACAAATTGTCATAAATCTCACTAAATTAGAAAGACGCTTAAGATTGCCATCATGAATATGCAAGGTGAAATACTTTCAACAGTGTTCATTAGATCGACCCTTATCGAAATTCTTCAAAAGTGGATTCTTTTATTTAAGAAAAATGTGGACCCTAATCGGCATACTGTGTCTCATCTTGGCGATTTGGCCTAATCCGATTGGTAAATATAATATCTATAATTTAAATTCTGATTTTATGCGCAGTGTATTTATTTTCTATTCAAAATAGTTTCAATGGAAGTAACACTTTTTATTTAATGTTAATCTGTCCCTAAAAAAATATTCAACATCCTTTTCCGGCAAATAGGAGAATTTTTCAATTTTTTACAGTTTGAATTTTCAAATCGTTTCACAGTACAAAATATAGTATCCGACCGATTTAAAATTTTCAGGGATTTACTCAACTGAAAGAAATAATGGGACGGTAAACGCATAATTCTGATTATTCCCACCATATAGTTGGTTAGCTTAGTTAAAACCATATGAAATGGCTTTTTTAGGCATACGCACAGATGAAACATTCCATAGAATTTGAGTAGAATGATTCTATAGAATTTCTGAAAGAATCCTAGTCCACTTTCTATAGATTTTCTTACACATGAATTCCACAAAATTTCGAAAGTGCTAAAAAACTTTCACGGGGAAGTCTGATCTGAAAGAACTCCCGATTTATAGGCAACCTAAGTAGACCCTAACTTGTTCTAACTTTAAAATGCGGCCCTGCAATGGAAGCCATACATGGCCCACGCGAGTATTGAATCCAGCAAAATCCGTGGTCCATAGCAAAACATCCAGAGAATTTCAATTATCACTCCCAGGCAAGCTTTATTGAGAAACTATCATAGTTAAGGACATAGTCAAATACATTTCGTATTTAAAAATAGGAAGCTGAGCGTGAAAGTCGTACGTGGTAGCCTCCAATAGAAGTTGTACTAAGTCAACAAGGCCATGATCTTCAAAGAATTGTAAATAATTTTTACACAAAGGGTAATGTGACCACTTTATCCGCGAATGGTCGACCTAAGTTCACAAAGTGACGCACCGGGTCCTTACCATAACATTTTACATTTTACATAATTTTAATTAATTTTAATTAATTAATTTCTCCCAGGGATTGATGTCCAGGATCACCATGTTGCCCTGCTCAGAAAAATCCAACAAAAATATATGTTATAATGTTCCGTGAATTTTGTTTGAATTTCGTCTGCGTTGGTACAACATTCATCCTGTTTCTGCAAAAGTCATTGTTTTTGGTAGAAAATACTACTGTTTGGTTCAAAATGAATTTGATTTCGTTGAGGATTGGACTATTTTGTTAAAAATTCTTCTTTCCTGATTAAATATAACTGCTCTCGATTCAAAATTAAAATCCTCTCTGTTTGAAACATCAAGTATCACATGCTTCGATAATAATTCTTTTAAACTGAATTGAAAGAACTTTCCCAAACTTTTGATTATATTATTATTATACCATGAGGCCCATTTTTAACATTTTTATCAACCACCATTTAATGGTAGGCGTGAATTGCTCGGTTGGAAAGGAATTTTGTGTAGATAGGTATATATAGGTACAAGGTATGGTTTTTTTCAGATTGATCTAGAATTCTTGTGTTATTTACTTAAATAACACGTTTGTTCCACAACACTGCTCCAAGTCGAGTTGCTAATCCATTTCTCTAGCGATCAACCCAAGTGAAGAGCCTCATAAGTTTGTTGCAATTAATTTTAATGTTTAGTTATCCTAAATTTTCGACTAAAAGAAATACAACAAAATTCAAATAATTCAGAGAATTGAAAACAGTTTTCAGAATCCGAAAGAATTCTAAACTTTTCTAATAATTTGAAAGAGTTTGAGGAATTCAGAAGAATACAAGAAATTACATGGATTTGAAATACATACATCATTCAAAGAATCCACAATGACTAAAAGAGATCTGAAATGTTACAAAGAATTTTTTTTAAGTTTAGATTTTAAGTAATCCCTAATTTTTTAATTCAAATGAATTCAAAGAAATGTAAAGAAATTCAAATAAATTACACGAATAAATTAAAACAAATTTGAATAATTTATTGAAGATTCGGCAAACTTTAAGGAATTCAAAACCGTTAATAAGAATTGAAAGAATTGAACAGAAAAGAAGAGATTTCATAAAGAATAAAACAATTGTATTTTGTGGAAAATTGGTCCACATTGAATGAAAATTCATCTCTTTCGTTCCAGATTCATCATGTTGGTTGAAAATTGATTTCTTTGATTGCAAATATATATATTTTTGTTCAAAAATTCATGTATTATGTTAAAAATTTAACTTTGTGAAAAATTAATATTTCTTGGTTGAGAATATAGATTTTCGTTAAAAATTACATTATTTGGTTAAAAGCTTACTTTTCTGGTTACAGATTCATCGTTTTAGTTAAAAATTAATTTCTTGGGTTAAAAATTCAACTATTTTCTTCAGATTCTTTTCAAGTAATTGGGACAAACGTTTCTAGAGGATTTGCATAAAATAATGAATAAAAGAATGTACGATGATTTCTAAAGAATTAAACAAGGTTAATGAAGGGAATTATTCTACTTTTCATATATTATGAATGAGTATTTATATATTGTGATATATTATGAATTCTTTTGATTCAGTGAGAGTTAACATACTCAAACAATGTGAAAAGACGTCTAATTTATAGTTCTTTGAATTAGAATGAATTGTTTCAATTCGCTTGGATTGTAAATGAAGAGCGAACGCTAACATGTTATCATATTTACATTTTATATTTCTATTGCGTAGTAGTTAATTACTGTCCTTCATGTTTGCACATATTGTCATAATTCTCACTTAATTAGAAGAACCCATGAGATAGCGACTATAATTATATGAGGCAAAATACTTTCAATAGTATTCATTAGCTAAACTCAATTGAAGTAAGTAATTGAGTAATATTTAAGTAATTTTTCTAATTTTCTTATCGGAGAGCCTATTCTTGATATTACAGGTATTAATGTATAATCATTTTTGTGTTATTTAATCCGGCCATAGGATAAGGAGAGAACTGAATATACTGTCTCTATATCCAATTTTTACGTTACGCGCTCGATTTTTGACAGACATTTGTAAATGTATGTTTATTTTCCGAATTATCTTGCAATAAAAAGATACAATCCTTTCTTCAGACATTCTTCCCCATCTCACTTTATTATGCTAAAAATAGGATTTTTGTTTTTATGAAGGAACCATAAAACTATTATTTAAAGATATGATGGAAAGTAAAAGAATAGAGTTTGTCAGCATGAGAAACAACAAAGGTGAAAAAGTATATGTTAGAGACGGGATAGTAGACGCTTTAAAAGACTCTTTTAAAGAATTACTGGGTGGTGAAGATATAGGACAACATACATGCGACATAAAACATAATGCATTAGAAAACCCAATTGATAAGGTCTGTTTCACTAAAGTTGAATGTATAATTAAGAACTTTGGTAGTTTATTATTGATCATATCTTAAAACCATTACTTCAAATGCATTTTATAATACAACTTGAAATAAAACTTCAGAAATAAAACAAAATATATTCATTTCCAATCTAAGCGCAATATATTTCAATTTAACATTAATTAATTAGGAAGTCAACAGATTCTCCTAATACATTTTCCTCACTTATTCAAAGTTAGAAGTTACCCACTAGAGCCTGATAGGGCCGTCATCAGTTTGCTCTAGACTAGAAATTCTGGTCGGGGCTCCATCAGAACCCAACATCAAATAGGGAAAGATGGAGAAATTTCTAAACGAGTCGCGTCTTTCGGCGTAATATTGGAATGTTCAATTATTACATATCAATTCCAATAAATAACTTATAAACGAGAAATGCTGTCAAAAATTTTTCAACGAAATCTTGTAGTGTTTTTAAACGCTAAAATTCCTCCAGAAACTTTTCCCCATATTTTCCGTTTGGCTCAAAACTTGAATTTTTGACTTTTTTTATAGTATTTTCAATGAATAAAACCAAAATCACTCGTCCTATTGAAGAATGGTTGCAAGAAACTTTATAGGACTTTTCAAAAGCTATAATTGCTTACTGAAATTTTTATCCACATTTTGCGTGGTTTGGCTCAAAATTTGGATTTTCCCTTTTTTTCGTAGTGTTTTCGAAAAAAGAAAACTGAAATATCAGGTCTTATAAAGAAATGGTTGAGAGAAAAAAATGTAGGTCTTTCAAAAAGCTAGAATTGTTCTCTGAAACTTTTTTTACTTATCTGTGGTCGTTTGGCTTATACAAGAAATGTCTATTCTATGCTTGAAAACCCAATATGGCAATTTAAAGCTGAAGTTCACTCACTAGACCCCAAAATCGCACTGTAAAAACTATGGTTCCATTTTAATTGAGCATCATTTTTTAACGTCCTCTTATAATGCCAAATCGTCTTGTTTCGAAGCCATCGTTGGTATTATTTTACTTTACTAACTTCAGATTGAAAAGTAGTACGTACAAGCGAACTAAAATAATGCACAGGGAGGATTGCTTTACTTGCTTGCAACTTCATGCTTAAAAGAAACAAAAAATATTTGAAACAGAACAAATTTGATTCTCACTTCGTTCCTGTTTTAATGCAAAAAAGTTTTACTAAAACGTCGTTTATTGGCATTAAAATGAAGTGATATTAGAATAGAGCCACCTGAGACTATATTTTTGGAAGACTGTTTCAATACCGAAAACTAGCCTTGATATGATACTTTTTTTTACAGTGCGTATATGCAAAATCCGTACTATTGTCTACGTGCAGAAGGTCGTAGAACATAGAGAAGTCTATGAATCTGCAGTCCAAACCGCTGTTTTTCTAATGACGTCCATATTAACTTTTTTCCTCTTCGACAATGACGTCATGCATGACGAGTACTATGAGCCGTAAACTAATCATCTAAACCACACATTGCAAGGAACTCCTTAACCCAACGACTCCAGGATTGTGTTCCAACGCTCTAAATGGTTTCTTATAAGAAAGAAATAATTCTCTATGGAATTCCTATTAGTCTGGGTTCTCAACAAATGAGTTTTCAAGGCTGACATAGGAAAAATACTTTCGTTCTCCTTGTATCGAGGAACAAACCATAAAGGTGGTTTTCTGTTCAACACCAAAGTCTAAATCCTATCGGTTATCTAAATTTCAAAAACGTCTTGCTTCAGCAGAATCTTATTAATCCTCAAAAGGGACAGAGTTTGCATGCGCTGACCAATAATCAGAGCCAGTAGGGTAACTCACTTATTTGAAAACATTTCTAATGACATTATATCATTTTTACCCAACTAAGACATGGTGTCTAAAACGATTTGTGGGTCCCATGTCTGATCGTACTTTGGATTAGTAGGCTTACTTCAGTCACACCCTCAAAAAATATATTTTTAATAAAATAACTTGCCTCTGCCCCTACTAATAACGATGTCGCTGATCTAAAGCTATTTAGGGAACCAAACTTCGCTCCTTTCTCAAATTCATATGTTAAACACGCAAAAATCTCCTTGACTGAACAATAAAAAGGATCAATGAATTTACGCTGCTAAAACCCCCACCATTTCTGCAATTAATTAAACGAAGAATCGTGTAATATACAAATTAAAATTTTTATTGATTCCGATGGTACTTCCCTCCGTATAAGATTCTTTTACTTATATATCAGCATGTGTATACTGAAACTGCTCCTCTCTCTTTTAGCTGGTCAATCATTTCTGCGACAACTTTAAACTCTAACATTGACCACTTTCTCTCTGAAAACAAATCCCTCCGGAAAACCTGATATTTGAAAAAAAATTTCTAACCTTCTATCCAAGATAATATAATTTCCTCCAAAGTTAATTTCTTCCAAGTATGAATGAAATTTGGACAGTCTACCCGCCAGCTTACCTACATTGACTAAGGACGTCTTTTCTGTGGATATTTCTGCTTCCGATTGGTCCTGCGGCTCTATTCCGGTTTCCAATTGTACTCCTATCTCCGATGATTGTTCCCTTGGTTAAGCGATGCTGGTGTCCTGTTCAATGTCGCTGTTTGGAACCCGCTTGACGTCCATGACATTGATGAGTGTGATTACTGACGAAATGGGTTCCTGGAATTTATTGAATTATTAGTTCTTTGCAAAGTCTTTCCAAACAAGAACTCGTCTGAAGTCGAATTGCATAATGTTTTTCTATAAAAAACATTCAGATTTGATGAAATTAAATATTTCCTTATAGTGGACTCATCGTGGTGAAGATCAGCTAGTGTACTGCCTACATCGCCGAGCAACTCCGCTGAGGGCACATTAACACCCCAAGCTTTTAAGGAGCTCATTTAGACTTTTCCCCACAGCCGCCAGGGACGCTTTCATTTTGAGCTGCTGCCCCTAAATTCTGTCGGCCCTCTTAATTACCGACTGAAGATTTAACTCAATTGACAATTCTTCAATTCCAGGATTCAATGTCGGAGGTTCGATATCCGAACAGTTTGATGGAGGCGGATATTTAGATACTCATTTTTCCAAATCCTCTTTAGGGAGCTCTTTTTTCAAGATGTCACTCCAACGGCTCGCAGCTTACTTTCGAATGGGTTGTGGAATTTTTTTTTAATAATGCGAGGCTTGGAAGCTTTAGGCACATCCTCCTTCAAGAAAATTTTGTCCCAAGGTGCAGCTCTCGCTTGAGTTGCCGCTGAAGATGCAGGTGAGACTGTGTTTTCCTCAGTAGAATTGGCCGTGTTTTCCAAAGCATCTGTATTTTCTTGTTGAACTGCTATCAAATCTGCTGCAGACAAAAAATCTAAGGAGCCCACATCACGAAAGAGATAATCCCTGCGTTTAAGATTCTTTCTTTGATTATCTGCTCCAGGTTTTACTGAAGAAGAATGAGGCACAACAAATTTTTCACAAAAATGGATAAAAGTCATAACTTCTTTAGGAGACAAAAGAGCTGCCGGCTCGTGGTGTTAGGTCATATAGTTATAACTATCTCGTACTGGTTAGAGCCTGAAGAGTAAGCCCTGTGCACAAAACGCAGGATCGTAAAAGTTCATAGAGAAGACTCTTTAGATGAGTAATATCAGGACTATCTCACGAAGTACTGCAAGGAGACCGCACCTCATGTATTTGACCTCGCGCCAGCTCGCTATCGCCTCTCCTCGGTTTTTCTCCATAGCGAGATTTATTCCCAGATGAGAGCGCCGCTCCAGAGAAAATTTTTCACCTAAATTGTCGTCTGCTACTATAGGAAGCGGAATTCCTCAATCAACTTTACGTTTTGTTAACTTTCTATGGAGCAATAAATTTTAACGCGACCACAGTCTAGCTTACTAACGCTAAATTAAGTGGAATATTCTCTTTCTTGTTGCAGAGTTGAGTTCACAGTCCCAATTTTCACCTGATGGCGACCACGCTGCTGGTATGGCTCGAAGCGGACCTCCTGAAATAAAACAAGAAACTGAGAATTACTTGAATCATCCTCCTGCCGAGTCTTCTCGTGGAGCCAGGTCCAGGTCTCCTACTGCCCAACATGGTTTTCGTCCCGAGTTTGCAGCTTTACTAAGAAGTACATTTGTTTTGTTTTAGAATTTGTTCAAATATCGTTATCTCTTTTTTTAATTGTAAACTGTACCTACGAAAAATTCAACATTGTTTTCCGGGATGAAGGAAATTTTTTTTTCATTTTTTTTCAAAATTTAAAGTTTAACGTCGTTTCACAGTGTAGAATATTGTATCCGACCAATTTAAAATTTTGAGGGATTTGCTACTCTGAAAGAAATATTTGGACAGCACACGCATAATTCTTGTCATTCCGACCAAATGAAATGGCTTTTTTACATTCTCATCCTAATGAGAGGGTATTGGCTCAATGAAAAACTTCACTCAGTCGGTTTGCATCAAATCTATATGTTTTGAGATAGCCTGAGTCAGAAAAAAAATGATTTTTACGAAGGTGTTTGTCCGTCTGTCGGTCTGTCTGTAGTAGGCAGTATGCAAGATAACTTTCGAAAAATGATCAGATTTAATTGAGCTTTGGCACACTGGTTTGAGTCCTGAAATTTGATGATGATTTCGTCAGCCCGCTATTTTGGACATAAATTCAGAAATATGATAATTTGGAGCTGAAGTTCACTTACTGGATCCTAAGTACGCATGAGTATATTCCGTACTATTGTCCACGACCGAAAGGTCGTAGAACATAGCGAAAGTTTGTGACTATGCAGTCCAAACCGCTGTTATTCTAACGACATCCACATTGACGTCTTTCCCTTTCCGACAATGATGCCGATGCATGACGAGTACTATGATCCGTAAAATGAAAATCGAAACCGCAGATTGCAAGGAACTCCTTAATCCAACGACTCCGGGATTGTGTTCCAGCAGCTCTGAATGATTTCTTATATGAAAGAAATAATTTCTCAGTGGAATTCCTAGTAGTCTGGATTCTTAGCAAACGATTTTTCAAGGCTGACATAGGACAAATACTTTCGTTCTCCTTGTATCGAGGAACAATCAGTAGAGGTTGTTATTTGATCGTCTGATCGTACTTTAAATTAGTAGGCCTTACTTTATTTACGCCCTTGACCAATTTTTTTCAAATAAAATTTTCAACTTCCTCTGCCCCTACTGAACGATAAAAAGGATTAATTGATTTCCGCTGGCAAAACACCCACCATTTCTTCAAGGCACAATCGTACTGTTTAATCGAAGACTCGTTTATTGGAGAAATTGAACTTGGTATTGATTCCGATGCTACTACCCTGCGTTCCAAACTTTTCCGGAGAACATCGCGACAACCAATGTAAGCTTCTTCCACAAAGAAATGAGGATCTCTATTTGGAGAAAATAGTGAATTAATATTGAGATTCGAAATTACGGGTTCTCCCACCAGCATGGTAAAAAATAGAGGAAGCCAAGCTTAGGATGGCCATTGTGGAACTACTAATATCCCCCTCGCTCCTTCGTTTTTAATCTTCTGAAGCACTCTCAATATGATGGAGACCGAAGTAAATATTTTTGATTCAAGGAGTATTCAGTCTCTGGTTTTAATCTACAGGATTCATGAT
Source organism: Andricus grossulariae (assembly GCA_011634705.1). Classification (NCBI taxonomy): domain Eukaryota; kingdom Metazoa; phylum Arthropoda; class Insecta; order Hymenoptera; family Cynipidae; genus Andricus; species Andricus grossulariae. Next base: position 18,790 of record JAABKJ010006851.1, read on the forward strand.
AACTCAAGATTTAACTGAACTTCACTTAACTAACAACTTTTCAATTCTAGGATTCTATGTCGGAGGTTTGATGTCCAAACAGTTTGATGGAAGCGGATATTTAGACACTCATTTCTCCAAATCCCCTTTTAGGGAGCCTTTTTTTCAAGATGTCACTCCAACAGCTCGCAGCTTGCTCTCGAATGAGCTCTGACAATATTTTTTCTTACAGTAGAATTTGCCGTGTTTTCCAAAGTATCTGTGTTTTTGGTTGTTGTTCAACTGCCATCAAATCTGTTGGAGCGAAAAAGACTAAGGAGCCCACATCACAAAAGCGATCATCCCTGCGTTTAAGATACTTTCTTTGATTATCGGATCCAGATCTTACTGAAGATGAATCAGACGATTCGTCGGATTCTGAAGAACTATACTGACCTGAAACATGACTGAGGCGAGGGAGGTTAGGTTATAATCTAAGAACACAGCCCCAAGGCACAAAATGTTTTATTTAAGCAGAGAGGTAAAACTCTCATCCGTTTCGGATTTTGGCATCTCCTGCTAAAAGTGATAACTTAAGCCGAGAGACAAAAAGTTAAGGAGACGAAAAGGCTTTCGGCTCGTGTTGCTAGGTCCGATAGTCATAACTATCTCTCACATGTGAGAGCCTGGAGGGTAACTCCTAAGCACAAAATGTAGGATTGTAAGAGTTCATAGGGAAGAATACTTAGACGAAAAAACTAAGGACTATCCATTGATACTCATCTGATATTAGAAAACAATTAAAAATGGGTTATAGGTACTTACTGTGCTTGCGATATTTTTTCTGATCGTTTTGCTTTAGCAATTTTTTCAGGAATCGACTAAACCCGTTTGAAATCGAAATCGTCGAATTCCGATTAATGTTTTCTTTTTCTTTTTTTTATCACCCATTTTTCCATTTTTGGTTTGGATAAAACGTCAAAATGTGTGTGAACTCTGATAAACAAGGAAAAGAATGTGTAAATTTTTTTTTAGCTTTGAACGTGTGGTAATTCTTGTATGGCAAAGGGATATTACCAACTGATCTTGAGGAAGTGGCGCGAAATACAATTAAATTATCAAATGGATATTTCATGAAGATATTGTATATGTATAGAAATGTGATCGATAATAATGTGGGTCTCAAAATAATAAAGAAATGGATTAACTCTACGTTTTGTTGACTTTTTGTAGAGCAATGAATGTTAGCACGACCACAGTCTAGCTTACTGACGCTAAATAAAGTGTAATCTTCTCTTTCTTGTTGCAGAGATGAGTTTACAGTCCCAATTTTCGTTTGATAGCGATCGCGCTGCTGATGTGCCTCGAAGCGGACCTTCTTCTGGAATAAAACAAGAACCTGAGAATTACTGGAGTCATCCTCCTGCCGAGTCTTCTCCTCGTGCCAGGTCTAAGTCTCTTGCTGCCAACCCTGGTCCTCATCCCAAGTTCACAGCTTTACCTAGAAGTATATTTATTTCCTATTGGAATTCGTTTAAATAACGATATCTCTTTTTTAATGCTAACTGTACCTACAAAAAATTCAACATCGTGTTATGGGCCGAAGGAAATTTTTTTCATTCCTCCAAAATTTAAAGTTTTACGTCGTTCCATAAAACAGAATATTGTATCCGACCAATTTCAAATTTTGTCGGATTTGCTACTCTGAAAGAAATAATTTGACAGCACACGCATAATTTCGGTTATTCCAACCATATGGTATGTTATGAGACCCCCTGAGTGAGAAAAAAACATTTTTACGAAGTTTTCTGTCTGTCTGTCGCTCTGTCTGCGTGTAGTAGGTTCTAGGCACGATAACTTTCGAAAATATGATAAGATTGAATTGAAATTTGGCAGACTATTTTAAGGCCTGAAATGTAAGGAAAGTTTGTCAGCCCGCTATTTTGGATGGAAATTCAAAAATTTAGAGCATTTTCAAAAATTTTGAGGACATTTCTTTCCAGATTAAAAATTTGATGCACGGGTACTTGTAGTACTTGGAAAGTGGAACAATTTATGTTTACGACGTTAAAAAAAAATAATTAGAGTTAGAGCATTTAAAATATTTAAAAAGCAAGGTAAAATTGATATTTCAAGCCAAGTAAAATAAAAAATTCCATTTTGTGTTCAAACTATGCGAGATACAAAAATAGGTGTAGTAACAACAAAAAAACTACAAATTCGTTGCTAATGACTTTTTGATTTGATGCGTGGTTTTTGTTTTATTTGTTAACATACTCGGTTTATGTTTTATTCGTGAAACGGGACATAACAAATAATCAAATTAAATTTTTGGACAAAAAGACTTAAGGTACAACAGAACGTTCCATATTAAAATTGTTTTTAAATTTGATATTAAAATCTTTTTTCAACCTTTTTTCGTCACGAGACTCGTGATGAGAATGTTTTCGTTAGAGCCGAAAGAGCTTCAACAAAAAAGAATTCACAATCACTAAATTTTAGTTTTTGATGGTTTGACCCTACGTTTGAAAGTCCTACACGGAAAGAAATTTAGGGCGACTGCGGTACTTATAAGTACCACTTCTGAGCTAAACACACGAGCGCCACACAGCTTCTTGTTTTAGTTATAAGTGTTTATAAATAAGTGCAATTGTTAATGATGGAGACCTTTTTCAACAAATATAAGGATTTCCGTATGCTTCGTGGCCATTTTACTGGTAGGTATTGGGCATATTCATGATCAAGTTTTCATTCACACCAAATTTATATGAAGTCT
>JAABKJ010006852.1:0-21522 GCA_011634705.1 Andricus grossulariae
CGGCTTTTCCTGTATTTGACCTTGAAATGACCTTGAACCTGACGTGATGGAGGTAAATAGACCTCGGATTCGTATTTAGCGCGTCAAAATACATAAGGATAAAGTGGTCTTATCAAATAGTCCTCACCTTTTTTTTTTTAAACAGTGTTATTCATTGCAGCAAAAAAAATTAGTCAAAAGGTTTAATAACTGTGTTGATATTACTTTAAGATCATTCAAGACCATTTTGCGAAAAATGGTAATTGAAACCTTTTTTCTTTTACATGGTAATTATTTTTTTCTTTCAATTTAGCTTTGAATTAAATATAGAAACTATTAAAAACAGTGAGATATCACAGCTTCATTAATATACGATTAAGTTTAGTTAACAACATGTAATTACGAAGAACTAATCATCATATGTGCAGAAGAAGAGGTAATGATTTACCTTTGAGAACAGAAAGAGGTAAACTTAGATGGCGATAAACTAATATTTAATATGCAATTCTAAGCACTGTTTTTTCCTTATCACAATTTAAGAAAAGGTCATTTTTTGCAAAGTGACCTTCAATGTCCTTTAAATAGTATGACCATTTTTACCAAACAACCTAATTTTTTTGCCGAAATGAATAAATTTACACTGTTTCAATAGAAAAAACTAGAGAAAATTAAATTAAATCAACATTTTGGTTATAAAATTACCTTGAACCCCCCTTGAATGTCATTGTAAAAGTCTGGAAAAAATCTGAGTGCAGTAAATAATTGTAAAGAACAAAATTCATACGCGCCAGGAATTAATCATCAATAAACGGCATCAATTTAATTAAGAATGGCCATTTTTGCTCTAAAATGGCCTTGAGCGACACTTGAATGTCATTGTAAAAATCTGAAAAAGTCTGTGTGCAATACTGCATTGCAAAGAACACAATTAATATGCACCAGGAATGAATAATCAATAAATAGCATCAATTTATTACAGAATGGCCATTTTCCCCCTAGAATGGTCTTGAGCGACCTTTGAATGTTATTGTAAAAATCTGAGTGCAATATCAAATTGTAGAGAACAGAATTCATACGCGCCAGAAATAAATAATCCATAAATAACAGCAATTTAGTTGAGAATCAGCATTTTTGACCTAAAATAGCCTTGAGCGACCTTTGAATGTGATTGTAAAAATCAAAAAAAAAATCAGAGGTAATCTTCTCAGAAAAAGAAACAATTTGCAGGGGTGCCAAGTTGATTTAAAAAAAAAGCCAAACAAAATCACCCTGATATATATATATATTTATAATTTTTAATATGTATAAATATTGTGCTGAAAGTTTTCGGAACGGTTTAGAATATGTAAGGGCACGTCCATCTAGCCCATTTTAATTTTAATGTTGCATAAATGATGCAATTTTTATTTGTCTTTATTTATTGCAGTATTCACATTTAAAAAAAAATCAGACAGGCAGACGTGCCCTTATATATTTTGAACCATTTCCCAAAATTTAGAACAATATAAAAATTTTTTCAACTATAATGGCTTTGAATATAATATTATGTAATTGATCACGCCATAGTCTGTTTTATAGCCTCATGGAAATTTTTCATATTTTTTTATATGTACATTCTTAAAAATGATGATTTTTTTTATTGCACTGTTTTCTTTTTCAACTAACACGTAATAAATATACAGCTTACAAAATTCTGGCTCTGAGAATTATCGTCTTTCGACGCTTATCTTGTAAATGTGGAGAATCAGTAAAGCTGAATACTCGGATAGTGGTAAGTATATATAGACGTGAATACTTTGCAACAATTCATCAGTTATCGGTTTCAGTTCTCCGTCGAAGAATCAATCTTGAAACAATGAAGATAATTGTTTGCCCTCAATTTCTCACATTAGTGTTTTTCCTCAATTCTGTTCGTAAGTGAAATATAATATACACGAAAAATGTATAGCTGAACCATCTATAGTAAATCTTAATTTGTACAGAAATATCGTTCGAATCAAACCAACGATCTTGGCAAAATTCCTAAAATTGGGGATTTGCTGTATAACTTGTTTCCAATATTATTAATGATAAAAAAATTAGGTCAATCTATAAAAGAAAAATATATAGCTGAAATGAAAATGTTAGAAGTGTGTATATAGCGCTAATTAAAACGGAATAATTTTTAAAGAAGTTTAAAATTTATGATTTCTTTCACATAGTTTACATTAAGATTATAGAGATTAAAAAGGCCGAATTGGAATAAAAACAAGTGGAAATAATAGCAGAACTTGTTCTTTAACGTTTATACTTCTGAAAAACTTGGATTCGAACTTATATAATTTCTTAGTATTTCTTACTAACCAAAAAATTGCATTTTTCAAATACAAAAATCACTTTTTTCGAATATATTTTAAATCAGTAACTATACATTTTTTGCGTGTATTAATATTAATAAGAAATATTACATGTTCGGTTACTATCTCACGCAATCAGAATTAATTAAAAGTCTACATTACTACGACATTTGTTGTTCTTATTGAAACTTGCCAGACACATTTAGAAATACGTCTGCATAATTTCTTAATAGTCTCCAAATGTGCTGGTTGAAATACAGGTTTTTGGCGAAGCGCAAATAGAAAACATATCGTTATTTTTCCTAAAATAGACCCTCTTGACAGTAGCTTATCAAATTCTGAAATCTGTCATCAGACCTTGTGAATTATCCTAATTCCACGCTTGCCTTATAAATTTTTTAGATTCAGTACAACTGAGTAAGCAGATGGTAGTAAATATATGGTAAATACTGCGTCAATGTTTAAACTTTTTCAGAATTTGCGAATAATGTAATCAAAACACATACATTCAATATCTAACATATCAAGGCCTTATGTACCTGACATCAGTCCTATTATAACTTCATATTTTCGAATAATAAAGGAATTTAGCCAATTCTTCGTTTATCTTGGAAACTTTCTACAACAAAAAGATTTATTGATATTATGTATATACTTCTTGAAAGATCACAAAAAATGATTGAATTCCTTTGTTGGTACTACAGACATTTAGTAGATAACATATAAATGATAGCATTCAAAATAAATAAATATTCAAAGTCTGTTTAAAGCCTACAAATTATGATATATTTTACAGATATTAAATCTCAAATTATGTAAAAATGACAGAAATATTTTTTTGGTTTGCATTTTGATGCTTGAATTATTGGCTTTAAAAATAAGAACAAATCCCTAAGAAAATAATTTCATAAATCCTAATACTTGAAGGTTTAACGCTACAAACTTTAAATGGTAAATTGGTGTGTTATGTTTAATTCGTTGTAGCATTTTTTAGTATAAAAACTTCACTAATCTCAGTTTTCGTCTTACAGAAATGGGTGTACTCGTGAATACTGAAGAAGATAATAATGTTCGTCCACCACTCCGAGTGGATGTGCCACCTATATACTTCTTTAATTATGATCTTCGATCGCGAGCACAAACTGATCATACTCTCCCGCAGCATCGCATAGTACTTCCACGTACCAGCATCGATATTCAAAAGGAACATTATATATCGATAGATCATAGTCATCCTGAAGATAAAGCTTTGTTTACAAAATTTTATAATGCAATGCGTTCTAGTCTGCGTTGGGCACCAGCATCGCGATCAACAACCCGAAACGAACAAGAACCACAACTACCAGTACTACGGCCACTAGAACCAGAGTCACCAGCACCACAATAACCAGCGCCGGCCATCTGCATCACAATCACCTGCACCAGAAGCACCAGAGTTACCAGAATCAGAATCACCAGAACTACGGCAAACGCATAATCGCTAAAAATATAAATAATGTCTAAAAATTATATAATATTCTTGAATATAACAAAATTATTCACTGAGAATTATTTTTACATGATTTCATTTTCCCAGTTTATTTGTCTTATTATTACGTAATTAAAGCATCCGCAAGAAGAACGTTGGATAAACACTCTTCGTTCAAATCGACTTGTCCTAATGACAAGGCTCCATTTCGAAGAGCCTCAATAAAAAGGTGCTATTTCGCATGGTGATCTCTTGAAGCTTCAGAAAACCATATAAATTGTATAGGAAAATCCAATGCCCTTAACTTTATAGCAGCTTTTGATTTGGTCTCTCCGAGATGGAACACTGTCTTCTGGACACGTTGAAGTCAACTTGCGTCAAGCAGCAAGGTTATATTTGTTTACAAAAAATAGCTCTTATAGAGTCTACTTAGGGAAAACATGAAAAATAATATTGAAAAAAGGTAGCAATATTTTATCAAAAGTAAATTCCTAATAAAAAATTAATATTAAAGACTTCGTTATAATATTTAAGAGTCTAATGTTATAAAAATAGGTTGAAATCATTATCAGGAGTGACGTTAGGTCAGTTAATGAAAAAATTTATATAAAAAATCTTAATTTAAAGTTGAAGAAAATTGTTCTAAATTAAACTTCTAAACAAAATTTTGTAATAATCATATCAAAACATGAATAAAAATTACAAAAAAGTTTAATATCTATATTATTCAGATGGTTTCAGATTTTTGTTTAAAGCATACGTTCTTTAAAGTAAATATTTTTAAACAATTGGGTTTATTTTGCTCAAAGGTAACTATTAAAAAAAATATATATATATATGTGTAGATTGGGTGCAAAAATAAGTTATTTAACAATTTTGTTAACAAACAAATTTTTTTCCTCATAATAGCCTTGTCGCTTTATTTTGTCAAAAAAAAAAAAACCGGAGTTGAGGTTAGCTTATCAAATTTTAAAATCAGACATCAAGCCTTGCAAATTTTTCGGACGCCATGCTGGCGTATCTGTCATCAAACTTTGAAAATTATTATCATTCTAAAAATATAAGTACTAGGTGAAGCTCCATAATTATCTGAAGAGTTTGAGAGTTTTTTTTCTTTAATTTCAGTTCTATTCCACAATTTTCGGAGGGTCTAGAGTCTTCTTAATGTTTTCTAGATTTTGGGACACTATTCTGCACGAGACAATTGTGTTTCAATATATCCCTGTAATTAACTTTAATTTTTTGCGCCCATGAAAAAATAAAAAAATGGTTTGGCTATTGGATCCAAATCAAATCAGTAAAAAGACATAAGGGACCAAAACTGGAATAAAATTCGATCAAATTTGTAGTGTTTCCAGTTTTTATCATGCAAAAATCTTAAATTTCTTGCGAGTTCATTTTGATCTCAAGGAAGCCCTAGCAAGCCAGGCGAATTTCTGTTGATGTTTCCACGGGCACAACAAATTAAAGTTAATTTCAGGGGTATATTAAATCATGATTATCTCATGCAAAATAGTATCATTAGATCTGAAAAACTCAAGGAGACTCTAGACACCCCCAAAAATATAAAAAATTTGCAATTCAAGAAAACTTTAAAACTTTGGAGAAAATACTTTTTTTAAACCAATTTTACTCGCGAGCTACCTTACTAACCTATAATTAAATACAGTACTCTTATATATGATATACGTTGCAATCAAGTTTCTATTGCTAATAAAATTTATGTGCCTGAAGTTCCGGACGTTCAAATGAACGAAATATTTTCCCCCATTTCTACTTTACCCATAAATATTGTTCCAATTGCAATTTGAAATATGCATTATAATTTTGTTTTAATAATAAATGATTTTCAATATGAATAGACAAACATTTGAGAAATTTTTCTGGTTAACAAAGTCATCAGTAACAAATTTCGTTAATTTGAACGTTCAGAACTTCAAGCACATATAAAATTTTCCTTTAATTTACTCTGCCCACAAGACGCCAATGTCGCTACTGTGCTAATGAGTGAATGTGTATTAGAAGGGACGAAAAATGTTAAAATTAATTTATTGTTGAAGCTGAGAGAAGCAAATTTGTAGCATTGAAAAAGAAATTTTGGTTAAAATCAGTTAATATCTTTCGTTCCCTTCTCTTATTTAAAAGTTTAAAAAAATGTCCCATTGGTTGAAAAATTATAGAGGAATTTTTGTATGTACAGCTTTTAGGAGGGAAAAATAATGAAAAATTAGAAATGCAAAACAAATTTTTATGCTTAATTTACAATTTCTAGAATTAGAGCGAGAAACAGGTTTTTGGTTCGAGTCATAGGTACACAATTCAGAAAATGTTAAATATGTCGAATCAGAAAGTTCCTCAGCTTGAACCAAAAGATCATTGTATTACTCTGCTTTTTCCGAAAAAAATGTCTTGACTTAAGAATTTTGCGATTTTTTATTTTTTATTGCAATTTGAAAACGTTTAAGACCCCAAAAAAGAAATTTTTCGTCTCAAAGCAAAATAATAACATGTTTCTTTAGCGCAAGATAAGGAAATTTCAGGTTCCACGTATTGAACGTATTGAAAAACAAGTGTGTCTGATACCAGGCCTTGAGATCTATCCTAATTTGATATTGGCCTTCTATATATTTGAAAAATAAATGAGGCTGAGTGATCCGAAAATGATCATTACATGGTATGGTCGCGCTAATATTCATTTTAAATTTGTTAGTAATTTCAGTTCTCTATCAAAGCCTCTAATCTTCATAAAATGAAGATCGTTCTTTGCGCTCAATACATCACATTAGGTGTTTTTCTCACTTCTATTCGTAAGTGTATTGCAATATATTACTATTAATCAAAATATTACATACTGGTTTCCTATTTCAGTAAATCTGAATTAGTTGAAAATTACTAATTGAAAATAAAAATTTAGTCACTGATTCAATTAGTTCTTATTAAACTACAGAAACCTTCCCTGATTATGCAGACTGCTATTTATTTGACCTGCACGAAAATTGTTTTCATCTTTATAAAACAAAATAGAAATTAACCTTAGCCCAAAATACAAGGTTTTTAATCAAAAATATCTTAAAACATAAAATAAGGCGAGTGAATTCATCAAGTTAATAAATTGAAATTAGAATGTATTACAAAAAAGTGTAAATTCTAGTATTAAACTGTCCAAATTTTTCTCTATCTTGCCTTATTGTTTACTTATGTTACAGACCTAGAATACAAAATTACGTTAAAACGACGCCGATAAACTTGCGTCTTCAACATAATGATTTTATTAGCTTTAGGAGTCAGAAAAATATCTCTCAGTGGAGAATTTCGAAAATATTGCTACTTTTAAAGTTTAGGCTAATCAATCCATATTGCAAAAACTGCTCACAACGTTTTTTTAAAAGTACAAAAAGTTCACAAATGTTCACTTTACTCTTACAGAATTAAGTGAACAGATGAATAATGATGAACGTAATAATCCTCGTCTACCACCACAAATGAGGGGGCCAGACTTAGAAGTCTTCTCTTACAATATTTCTTCACAAGCCCAATATAATCATCGTCGTTCACGAAATCCTGTGGTATTCTCACGTTCCACCGGCATTGATATTCACGAGGAAATATATATTGGTGTGGATTGCAGTCATCCTGAAGAGAAAATTCATTTTAAAAATGTGCATAACGAATTGGAATCTACAATACGTTGGGGACCAGAACAGCGGCGACCAGCATCATAGCTACCAGCACCACAGCCACCAGCACGACAGACACCAGCACCACAGCCACCAGCACCACAGCCACCAGCGCCACGACCACCAGCACCATAGCCACCCAGCACTAGAACCAGACATACAACGACCACAAGCCCCACGGCAACCAGCACCATTGCCACCACGATCACGACCACCCCATGATTATTATTATTATTATATTATTATACAATTAAACCATTTCCCTTTCGGGATAAGCGTAACTCGCTCGTTTGGAAAATAGTAATGTGGGAACGAGGTATAGAGTCTTTAGATTGATCTAGAATTTTCTTGTTATTTATTTCAATGACACGTTCGTTCCGCTACACTGCTCCGACCCAGGTTGCTCATCAATCTCTCTAGCGATCCCCCCAAGTGGAGAACCTCACAAGGTTGTTATGTGAGGTTCCACACTCGGGCCCATTAGTATCCAAGTCCTTTTGTTTCAGGCATCATTCGATGTACTGACATTCTTTTTATAAATTATTTGCCACCACACTCTTCTCTCCTGGCAAAATTATCTAGCTTCCTTCACATCCATGTATTTTTTCATGCAAGCTCTCCTGTTTCTATGGCTTCTTATGATTTTTGTTATATTCACGTTTATTTTAAGGCCCATGTTCTTCATGCTTGTATTCACTTATTTATTAATGCTTGTACTAGTTCACTCAAAATTCTTTGCAAGCCTTCGATTGATTCTGCTATAATAACCTTGTCATCTGCGAAAGCTAACCCACGTACCCTCACTGTCGCGAGATCTACACCTTCTTCACCATTCTTAGACACTTGTCCATTAATATCATAAATAGCCAATCAGTCCCCAATTCTTGAATCTAATTAATAAACCATATGCATTATATATGAAAATTATGTAATATTCTTGAATAGCGAACAATATGGATTAAAATTTTGTCTAAATAATTTTATTTTATTCCAGTCCATTTATATCATATTACAATATAAGAAAAGCACCTGCACGAGTAATAGTTAATGAGCACTTTTTCAAAAATCAATTCTCTGTTATTATTACCACTTTATTTTTAATTGGCTCTATCCATGAGGGACAGAAGAATTCCGATTTTTTGACCTTATCACCGCTTCTCATAATAAGAGCAAGTTATAATTTTCTAGAAAGTATCACTTTTACATTTGCCTTACAGGCTCACACACACTCTGGCTTATACCCTTGCACATTTTTTTGCATTTTTATTTTGTTGCATCAGGGTTTCATAGAAAAAAGTTCTTCAAATTTGTATATGTTTAGTAGCTTTTTTATTCTTTTTTGACGCGATATATCTAAGGCCTATTAATCAGACTACTTTTTCATCATATATATAGTTCTAGAGTAAATATTACGTCAATTGTTAACTTTTTAATTCGTCTACAATTTAATCAAAGTGCGTCGTAAATAAATAGCTTATCAAATTATGAAATCAGACACCAGACCGTTAGATTTATCTTTCTCGCAATCTTATCTTGTATATGCAAAAATTAATCAATGCTGAATAATCAGATCATTGTTAGCATATTTAGTTGTAACTATTTTCTAGAATTATTCCATTTTTTTAACACCTTCACAATTGTTGAAGTAGCATACATATAAGAATAAGTGAAAGAATTAAAAAAATAAATAAATAAAATGAAACTTTTCTAAAATTCTTGTCCCTGTTTTAACTTGTCAAAATTGTCAGGAAAAGTAAATGAGTAGATAAAGGAACATCCATTAATTATGCGATACGTTTTTTTCTTCAATTTTTTACACCTTCCTTCTCCATGCATCAAGAACTGTTTAAAATTTTTTTTAATTTCTTGAAATCGTTTAAGATATCTTCAAAGATTTCAAATTTGTTGATATCATTGGAAATGCTTCGAAACATAAGAAACCTCTTAAAATCTTTAAGGTGCAATGGAAGCCCTGAATTAAAAAAAAATTATTACTATATTATAAAATACACCAAAATACGATGAAATCACATGAAATATGATAATATTCCTGAAAACATATTTTCGAACTATGAAATCCTTTAAACAAAAATTCATTGAAATGCCTTCCAAATCATCTAGATTTCTAGACAAATTTTTACAGACGCATGACAAGTTCTTTAAATTCCTTAAAATCATTTTGATACTTGGAAATTCCTTGAAATTCATTAAAATATTTTGAAATACCTTCAAATTTTTTACGATTCTTAAAAATTCCCTGGAATCTTTTGAAATATCAAAAAGTCATCAAAATTCTTTTAAATCTTTCTAATGATTTAAATCTTTGGCAATACTTCGAAATATTTCCAACTATCTTCAGATCTTTGAAATCCTTTGAAATATATCTCAATTCTTGCGAATAAATTCATTAAAATTTAACGGAAATATTATAGAATACGTTAAAATATTGTAAGTTCTGTGAAATCGTTTGAGATTCTTGAAAATTCACCAATATACCTTATGACCAAAATTCTTTAAAATGACGGAAACCCTTTGAAATCTTATAACATCCTGTGAAATCCATCAAAATTCCTTTAAAATCCGTTGGAATATTTGTAAATCTGGGAAAAGCCTTGACATTTTTTGAAAATATCTTAGCTAGAAACTTAAGTCACAAGCTGAAACTTTAAAAAATCTTAAACGATTTTGCGGGCAGAAGTAATTACAAAATCTGTTGAAAAAACTTTGATACCGAAATGAAATCTTCATGACATTATTACAATCTTTTATGGTGAATTTACTAAACTTTGACGTTATAAACTATACTTTTGTATACATGTATTTTCTATAAGGTTGATATGTTCTAAATGTTAGGCAACATTATAGATTTACCTGAAATTCTCTCAATCTTTAAAAAACAATTTACGTAATTTACTATCATAGATACGTGAGAATGTATAGAAATTCTTTAACAAATAAGTCCAAGCAAATTAAAAAAGCTGAGAATTTCAAATAAGAATATATTGCAAAAAAGTGTAAATTTGAGTGCTTTCTTAAAATATTGTTATGACGCAAGATATTCAACTTTTTTCAATTCTTGTGTGCTGATTTTGAAAATAAATTTTTGCGGCTTTTCTTTAACATATTCTGAAAATCTTCGAAAAAAGTGTAATAATTTTATAGATAAATGAAGAAAATTGAACTTTTCTAGAACTCTTGAATCTACAACTCCATAAATTGCGCAACATATTTCGTTCACATTCTTTACTCCTCCTGACCCCATTATAAAGTTTGGCCAATGTAAGATAACTATTCCAAATATTCTCAGCCATTCCTTATTAAATAAAACTGACAAACTTACTACACAAAACACCCGAATCACCAATTAATTAAAACTTATTAAAATAAAAGGAGAACATTAAAACAATATGAAAAATGCAACAAAGGACCTACAGACTCGTCTAAAATTAAAACGTATTAAAGGCTGTCAGTCACTCAATCAAGTACTTATATTTTTTATCTACCAAATCTTTCAGGATTACGAAAACTGCTATTTTTTTATATTTAATAAAATTTTCTTAATTTCTATACAACGAAATATAATATTATTTATTAAAAATACGTCTTTGTATGAAAATATAAGATGAAAATGTTAAAAAAAAACTTTACACGATAAGTAGATCGATCCCATTCAAAATGTTAAAAAGTCTATCTGACATCTACATTTTATTATATATGTTACAGGCATTAAATTTCATATTATGTGGAATGGCACAAATGTATTTTTGGTTTGCAATATGGGGCTTGAATTGTTAGCTCTAGAAACCAGAATGAAACCTTATTAAATAATTTCGAAAATCTTAATCCTTTGAGGTTTAATGTTAAAAACTTCAATCCTTGAATGGTTATCTTGTGCTCAATTAGTTTTGACATGATAATTGTGCTTGCAGTAATACATTTCTTGAGAAAATATTGAAGAATTGATAAAAATTTTAAAAACTGCGAACAGCGACTTTTCAGAGTACACAAACTTCACAAAATCTTAATTTTCTTCTTACAGAATTGAGTTCACTCGTGAATAATAAAGAAGGTAACAATAATCGTCATAAGGTTTTACATAAGGGTTAAGATTTTTATTTTTTGCGAAGCGCGAACAGAAAAGATTACTTTATTTTTCCTAAAATAGCCCGTTTTGATGGTAGCTTTATCAAATTCTGAAGTCTGACACCTTACCTTGCGAATTACTTTAATTTCACGCTTGCCTTATACATTTTTAGATTAAGTATAGCTGAGTAATCAGTCGGTGCTTAGTATGTGGTAAATATTGCTTTAATGTTTAAACATTCAATGGATTTGCAAATAATATAAATATAAAAAATAGGTGAATCTGCATAATTGGAGGGTGGTAAGTATATATAGTCGTGGATATGTTCCACAAATTTGTCAGTTGGCGATATTACTTCTCTATCGGTGACTCTACCTTGTAAAATGAAGATCGTTTTTGGGGATCAATTACTCACATCAGTCTTTTTTCTCCATTCCATTCGTAAGTGTAATATGATATATTAATAATATTATTATAAAATATTACATACTCTCTTTCTATCTCAGTAAATATCTAATGATTCAAAATTATGGAGATTGTTATTTTTAACATTCGCTAAAATTCTCTTAATCATTATAAAACGAAGTAAGAAATTTTTTATCCAGAATACCTGATAAAATATACAAATTTTTCCAGAAACTGCTGAAGTAAATTCATTAAGCTGATAATTCTAAATTCGAAAATATTGTGAGGGCACATGAAAATTCAACTGATATATTAACATATGGTTATCTCCCGAAATATTTTAAATGTTTAATCATGCTCTGCTCATTTCAGAGATAAATTTCCATAGCATTTTTTTAACTGAAGCAGAAATTGTAAACATTTTTCTCTATGCTTGCCCTAAGGTGGAAAATGAAATAGAAAAAAGGTGAAAATTGAACAATCATTTGTATAGTAATATTAGAAATCCATAGGGGGTATATTTTAGAAAAATTGTGTAGAGCAAACCAGATAAAATATTTCATGAATTTTAAAGGATCGTAATGGCAAATTTTCGTCAATAATAAATACAAATTTATGGAAATACAGCTTTTATAGAAGCTCACGAACGTGTGTAAATATATTAAAAATTTTATATATGTGTTACAGACATAAAATCCTATATAAAGTGAAATTCACCTGAATATATTTTGCGTTTGAAATATAATGCTCTCATTAGCTCTAGGAATAAGGAAAAATCTCCAAAGAGAGGATTTCGAAAATTTTGATAGTTTTACTGCTCAAACCTCTGATTGTTCAATTGTTTTGTTTCAATAGACGCGACATCCTAATTGTGCTTGCAATAATAAAATTATTTGAAAATTATTGGCTAATCAAAAAGCTAAAAAATCTTCATTTTATTATTACAGAATTCAGTGTACAGATGGATAATGAAGGACATAATAATGCTCGTACACCACCCCAAATGGAGGGGCCATTTGTAAAAATTTTTCCTAAAAATATTCCTTTACATGGCCAACATAATCATCGTCGTTCACGAAATCCTATAGCGCTCCCCCGTACCACATGCATTAATATTCAAGAGGAAATATATACTGCTGTAGATTGCAGTCATCCTGAAGAAAAAGTTTATTTTGAAAATTTGTATAATGAATTAGGGTCTAGCCTGCGATGGGGACCAGCACCACAACAACCTGTACTACGGCCACAAACACAACAGCCACAAGTACAACGGCCACAAGCTCCACGGCCACCCCATAATCCCTAAATCTAATCAAAGAACAATGTAAATTATATATGAAAATGACGTAATTTTCTTGAATATGGAACATTAATGACTACAAATATTTCTAACATGATTTTATTTTACTCTGGCGCATGTACCATGTATTACAAGATAATAAAAGCACCTGCACGAACAATGTTGGATGAGCACTCTTTTTGAAATTAATTCTCTGTTATTATTACTTCTTTATTCTTAATTTGTTCTGTCCATTGTGGACATAACAAATCATACTTTTAACAGCTTTCTTATTTTTCAAAGTGAAAAGACTCAAGCCTCTCAATGAGGCTTCTTCTTTAGCAAATATATATATAACCCTAAAGTGAATATTGCGTCAATTGTCAAATTTGGAATGCCTCTACAATTTAGTCGAAACACATATTGAATAAGTGGCTTATCAAATTCTGATATCAGACATCAGACCTTGAGACTCATCCTCCTTACACTCTTATTTTATATATTAAAAGAATAATTAAAGTTGAATAATAGGATCGTTGTGAGAATATGTAGTCTTAAATATTTTCCAGAAATGTTCGATTTTATTCTTTCAAGCATCTTCACAATTATAAGAGAACCAAAAACGTCAAAATACCTCCGATTTCACTAGCGCTTTCCTGAGACATAAATTCTATGAACAAATATGAGAATTTAACAAATAAATAAATAGAATTGATTTTTTTTTAAGCTATTGTCCCTATTTAAACTTCTGAACAGTTTCAAGAGAAGTAGATAAGTGGACAAGGGACTATCCACAAGTTACTTAATACATTTTCTTCCAATTTTTGAACCCTTTCCTGTCTATGTATCAGAATGTCACAAAGCTTTATACAAAATTTGATGACTTACTATAAAAGACACCTTAATAACCAAATAATTATTAAATAATTATTTTCTTGAAAATTTTGCATTTTTCTGGATTTTTCGGCAAGCCGACCGTGACCTGAAATAACCTAAATATTGCTAACGACTATTGCAATAATAATAAATCATAATAAAATGTAATATAAAAAGAGATAATGCCATTTTCTTAAATCTTTTATCAATTCACTCAAATTTATATTTTCATCAACAATCACCAAATCTAAGGGCGTTTTAGTAAATAGTGCAAATTTCGATAAACTTATGAAGTGTTAAATGATTTTATGGGTAGTAGTGATTTCAAAAATTGTAAAAAAAGTATATATATTTTTTTAAATACTCTAAAATCTTCTAAATTCTTCTAAATTCGTAAATTCTGGGAAATAAAATCTTTCAAATTCTTTATTTATATATTATACAGTCCCTGAAAATCTTGTGAAGTTACATAATAATCTTATGATATTTGTTACAAATTATTAAAATTTTTAGAATTTTGGGTGACTTGCACACACATGTGACACACACACACACACACACACACACACACACACACACACGTGTGTGTGTGTGTGTGTGTGTGTGTGTGTGTGTGTGTGTCACATGTGTGTGCAAGTCACCCAAAATTCTAAAAATTTTAATAATTTGTAACAAATATCATAAGATTATTATGTAACTTCACAAGATTTTCAGGGACTGTATAATATATAAATAAAGAATTTGAAAGATTTTATTTCCCAGAATTTACGAATTTAGAAGAATTTAGAAGATTTTAGAGTATTTAAAAAAATATATATACTTTTTTTACAATTTTTGAAATCACTACTACCCATAAAATCATTTAACACTTCATAAGTTTATCGAAATTTGCACTATTTACTAAAACGCCCTTAGATTTGGTGATTGTTGATGAAAATATAAATTTGAGTGAATTGATAAAAGATTTAAGAAAATGGCATTATCTCTTTTTATATTACATTTTATTATGATTTATTATTATTGCAATAGTCGTTAGCAATATTTAGGTTATTTCAGGTCACGGTCGGCTTGCCGAAAAATCCAGAAAAATGCAAAATTTTCAAGAAAATAATTATTTAATAATTATTTGGTTATTAAGGTGTCTTTTATAGTAAGTCATCAAATTTTGTATAAAGCTTTGTGACATTCTGATACATAGACAGGAAAGGGTTCAAAAATTGGAAGAAAATGTATTAAGTAACTTGTGGATAGTCCCTTGTCCACTTATCTACTTCTCTTGAAACTGTTCAGAAGTTTAAATAGGGACAATAGCTTAAAAAAAAATCAATTCTATTTATTTATTTGTTAAATTCTCATATTTGTTCATAGAATTTATGTCTCAGGAAAGCGCTAGTGAAATCGGAGGTATTTTGACGTTTTTGGTTCTCTTATAATTGTGAAGATGCTTGAAAGAATAAAATCGAACATTTCTGGAAAATATTTAAGACTACATATTCTCACAACGATCCTATTATTCAACTTTAATTATTCTTTTAATATATAAAATAAGAGTGTAAGGAGGATGAGTCTCAAGGTCTGATGTCTGATATCAGAATTTGATAAGCCACTTATTCAATATGTGTTTCGACTAAATTGTAGAGGCATTCCAAATTTGACAATTGACGCAATATTCACTTTAGGGTTATATATATATTTGCTAAAGAAGAAGCCTCATTGAGAGGCTTGAGTCTTTTCACTTTGAAAAATAAGAAAGCTGTTAAAAGTATGATTTGTTATGTCCACAATGGACAGAACAAATTAAGAATAAAGAAGTAATAATAACAGAGAATTAATTTCAAAAAGAGTGCTCATCCAACATTGTTCGTGCAGGTGCTTTTATTATCTTGTAATACATGGTACATGCGCCAGAGTAAAATAAAATCATGTTAGAAATATTTGTAGTCATTAATGTTCCATATTCAAGAAAATTACGTCATTTTCATATATAATTTACATTGTTCTTTGATTAGATTTAGGGATTATGGGGTGGCCGTGGAGCTTGTGGCCGTTGTACTTGTGGCTGTTGTGTTTGTGGCCGTAGTACAGGTTGTTGTGGTGCTGGTCCCCATCGCAGGCTAGACCCTAATTCATTATACAAATTTTCAAAATAAACTTTTTCTTCAGGATGACTGCAATCTACAGCAGTATATATTTCCTCTTGAATATTAATGCATGTGGTACGGGGGAGCGCTATAGGATTTCGTGAACGACGATGATTATGTTGGCCATGTAAAGGAATATTTTTAGGAAAAATTTTTACAAATGGCCCCTCCATTTGGGGTGGTGTACGAGCATTATTATGTCCTTCATTATCCATCTGTACACTGAATTCTGTAATAATAAAATGAAGATTTTTTAGCTTTTTGATTAGCCAATAATTTTCAAATAATTTTATTATTGCAAGCACAATTAGGATGTCGCGTCTATTGAAACAAAACAATTGAACAATCAGAGGTTTGAGCAGTAAAACTATCAAAATTTTCGAAATCCTCTCTTTGGAGATTTTTCCTTATTCCTAGAGCTAATGAGAGCATTATATTTCAAACGCAAAATATATTCAGGTGAATTTCACTTTATATAGGATTTTATGTCTGTAACACATATATAAAATTTTTAATATATTTACACACGTTCGTGAGCTTCTATAAAAGCTGTATTTCCATAAATTTGTATTTATTATTGACGAAAATTTGCCATTACGATCCTTTAAAATTCATGAAATATTTTATCTGGTTTGCTCTACACAATTTTTCTAAAATATACCCCCTATGGATTTCTAATATTACTATACAAATGATTGTTCAATTTTCACCTTTTTTCTATTTCATTTTCCACCTTAGGGCAAGCATAGAGAAAAATGTTTACAATTTCTGCTTCAGTTAAAAAAATGCTATGGAAATTTATCTCTGAAATGAGCAGAGCATGATTAAACATTTAAAATATTTCGGGAGATAACCATATGTTAATATATCAGTTGAATTTTCATGTGCCCTCACAATATTTTCGAATTTAGAATTATCAGCTTAATGAATTTACTTCAGCAGTTTCTGGAAAAATTTGTATATTTTATCAGGTATTCTGGATAAAAAATTTCTTACTTCGTTTTATAATGATTAAGAGAATTTTAGCGAATGTTAAAAATAACAATCTCCATAATTTTGAATCATTAGATATTTACTGAGATAGAAAGAGAGTATGTAATATTTTATAATAATATTATTAATATATCATATTACACTTACGAATGGAATGGAGAAAAAAGACTGATGTGAGTAATTGATCCCCAAAAACGATCTTCATTTTACAAGGTAGAGTCACCGATAGAGAAGTAATATCGCCAACTGACAAATTTGTGGAACATATCCACGACTATATATACTTACCACCCTCCAATTATGCAGATTCACCTATTTTTTATATTTATATTATTTGCAAATCCATTGAATGTTTAAACATTAAAGCAATATTTACCACATACTAAGCACCGACTGATTACTCAGCTATACTTAATCTAAAAATGTATAAGGCAAGCGTGAAATTAAAGTAATTCGCAAGGTAAGGTGTCAGACTTCAGAATTTGATAAAGCTACCATCAAAACGGGCTATTTTAGGAAAAATAAAGTAATCTTTTCTGTTCGCGCTTCGCAAAAAATAAAAATCTTAACCCTTATGTAAAACCTTATGACGATTATTGTTACCTTCTTTATTATTCACGAGTGAACTCAATTCTGTAAGAAGAAAATTAAGATTTTGTGAAGTTTGTGTACTCTGAAAAGTCGCTGTTCGCAGTTTTTAAAATTTTTATCAATTCTTCAATATTTTCTCAAGAAATGTATTACTGCAAGCACAATTATCATGTCAAAACTAATTGAGCACAAGATAACCATTCAAGGATTGAAGTTTTTAACATTAAACCTCAAAGGATTAAGATTTTCGAAATTATTTAATAAGGTTTCATTCTGGTTTCTAGAGCTAACAATTCAAGCCCCATATTGCAAACCAAAAATACATTTGTGCCATTCCACATAATATGAAATTTAATGCCTGTAACATATATAATAAAATGTAGATGTCAGATAGACTTTTTAACATTTTGAATGGGATCGATCTACTTATCGTGTAAAGTTTTTTTTTAACATTTTCATCTTATATTTTCATACAAAGACGTATTTTTAATAAATAATATTATATTTCGTTGTATAGAAATTAAGAAAATTTTATTAAATATAAAAAAATAGCAGTTTTCGTAATCCTGAAAGATTTGGTAGATAAAAAATATAAGTACTTGATTGAGTGACTGACAGCCTTTAATACGTTTTAATTTTAGACGAGTCTGTAGGTCCTTTGTTGCATTTTTCATATTGTTTTAATGTTCTCCTTTTATTTTAATAAGTTTTAATTAATTGGTGATTCGGGTGTTTTGTGTAGTAAGTTTGTCAGTTTTATTTAATAAGGAATGGCTGAGAATATTTGGAATAGTTATCTTACATTGGCCAAACTTTATAATGGGGTCAGGAGGAGTAAAGAATGTGAACGAAATATGTTGCGCAATTTATGGAGTTGTAGATTCAAGAGTTCTAGAAAAGTTCAATTTTCTTCATTTATCTATAAAATTATTACACTTTTTTCGAAGATTTTCAGAATATGTTAAAGAAAAGCCGCAAAAATTTATTTTCAAAATCAGCACACAAGAATTGAAAAAAGTTGAATATCTTGCGTCATAACAATATTTTAAGAAAGCACTCAAATTTACACTTTTTTGCAATATATTCTTATTTGAAATTCTCAGCTTTTTTAATTTGCTTGGACTTATTTGTTAAAGAATTTCTATACATTCTCACGTATCTATGATAGTAAATTACGTAAATTGTTTTTTAAAGATTGAGAGAATTTCAGGTAAATCTATAATGTTGCCTAACATTTAGAACATATCAACCTTATAGAAAATACATGTATACAAAAGTATAGTTTATAACGTCAAAGTTTAGTAAATTCACCATAAAAGATTGTAATAATGTCATGAAGATTTCATTTCGGTATCAAAGTTTTTTCAACAGATTTTGTAATTACTTCTGCCCGCAAAATCGTTTAAGATTTTTTAAAGTTTCAGCTTGTGACTTAAGTTTCTAGCTAAGATATTTTCAAAAAATGTCAAGGCTTTTCCCAGATTTACAAATATTCCAACGGATTTTAAAGGAATTTTGATGGATTTCACAGGATGTTATAAGATTTCAAAGGGTTTCCGTCATTTTAAAGAATTTTGGTCATAAGGTATATTGGTGAATTTTCAAGAATCTCAAACGATTTCACAGAACTTACAATATTTTAACGTATTCTATAATATTTCCGTTAAATTTTAATGAATTTATTCGCAAGAATTGAGATATATTTCAAAGGATTTCAAAGATCTGAAGATAGTTGGAAATATTTCGAAGTATTGCCAAAGATTTAAATCATTAGAAAGATTTAAAAGAATTTTGATGACTTTTTGATATTTCAAAAGATTCCAGGGAATTTTTAAGAATCGTAAAAAATTTGAAGGTATTTCAAAATATTTTAATGAATTTCAAGGAATTTCCAAGTATCAAAATGATTTTAAGGAATTTAAAGAACTTGTCATGCGTCTGTAAAAATTTGTCTAGAAATCTAGATGATTTGGAAGGCATTTCAATGAATTTTTGTTTAAAGGATTTCATAGTTCGAAAATATGTTTTCAGGAATATTATCATATTTCATGTGATTTCATCGTATTTTGGTGTATTTTATAATATAGTAATAATTTTTTTTTAATTCAGGGCTTCCATTGCACCTTAAAGATTTTAAGAGGTTTCTTATGTTTCGAAGCATTTCCAATGATATCAACAAATTTGAAATCTTTGAAGATATCTTAAACGATTTCAAGAAATTAAAAAAAATTTTAAACAGTTCTTGATGCATGGAGAAGGAAGGTGTAAAAAATTGAAGAAAAAAACGTATCGCATAATTAATGGATGTTCCTTTATCTACTCATTTACTTTTCCTGACAATTTTGACAAGTTAAAACAGGGACAAGAATTTTAGAAAAGTTTCATTTTATTTATTTATTTTTTTAATTCTTTCACTTATTCTTATATGTATGCTACTTCAACAATTGTGAAGGTGTTAAAAAAATGGAATAATTCTAGAAAATAGTTACAACTAAATATGCTAACAATGATCTGATTATTCAGCATTGATTAATTTTTGCATATACAAGATAAGATTGCGAGAAAGATAAATCTAACGGTCTGGTGTCTGATTTCATAATTTGATAAGCTATTTATTTACGACGCACTTTGATTAAATTGTAGACGAATTAAAAAGTTAACAATTGACGTAATATTTACTCTAGAACTATATATATGATGAAAAAGTAGTCTGATTAATAGGCCTTAGATATATCGCGTCAAAAAAGAATAAAAAAGCTACTAAACATATACAAATTTGAAGAACTTTTTTCTATGAAACCCTGATGCAACAAAATAAAAATGCAAAAAAATGTGCAAGGGTATAAGCCAGAGTGTGTGTGAGCCTGTAAGGCAAATGTAAAAGTGATACTTTCTAGAAAATTATAACTTGCTCTTATTATGAGAAGCGGTGATAAGGTCAAAAAATCGGAATTCTTCTGTCCCTCATGGATAGAGCCAATTAAAAATAAAGTGGTAATAATAACAGAGAATTGATTTTTGAAAAAGTGCTCATTAACTATTACTCGTGCAGGTGCTTTTCTTATATTGTAATATGATATAAATGGACTGGAATAAAATAAAATTATTTAGACAAAATTTTAATCCATATTGTTCGCTATTCAAGAATATTACATAATTTTCATATATAATGCATATGGTTTATTAATTAGATTCAAGAATTGGGGACTGATTGGCTATTTATGATATTAATGGACAAGTGTCTAAGAATGGTGAAGAAGGTGTAGATCTCGCGACAGTGAGGGTACGTGGGTTAGCTTTCGCAGATGACAAGGTTATTATAGCAGAATCAATCGAAGGCTTGCAAAGAATTTTGAGTGAACTAGTACAAGCATTAATAAATAAGTGAATACAAGCATGAAGAACATGGGCCTTAAAATAAACGTGAATATAACAAAAATCATAAGAAGCCATAGAAACAGGAGAGCTTGCATGAAAAAATACATGGATGTGAAGGAAGCTAGATAATTTTGCCAGGAGAGAAGAGTGTGGTGGCAAATAATTTATAAAAAGAATGTCAGTACATCGAATGATGCCTGAAACAAAAGGACTTGGATACTAATGGGCCCGAGTGTGGAACCTCACATAACAACCTTGTGAGGTTCTCCACTTGGGGGGATCGCTAGAGAGATTGATGAGCAACCTGGGTCGGAG
>JAABKJ010006853.1:0-21521 GCA_011634705.1 Andricus grossulariae
TAGATCAATTTTCAGATACAAAATTATTTTTTAACCAAAAAAACGAACGAATTTTCAACAAAATAGTTGAATCTAAAACCAATAAAATGAAATTTTAGCAAAGTAGTTCAACTTTCAACCAAGTAGTTGAATTTTAAACGAAAAAGGATGAATTCTCAATGGATGATTTAATAGTGGAATGTTAAAATAAAAAAGAGAAACGATAATTTTTCAACAAAAAATGGAATAGTTAAATTTTCAGTTGAAAGAAATTATTTTCTAACAAAAAAAACTAATTTTTAACAAAATAGTTTAAATTTAAACTAATGGAAATTAGTTTGACGTTCATCAAGTTGTTCATTTCACAAAGAAAAAACATGAATTTTCAACCAAAAATGAAGAATTCTGAATTGAAAATTTAATTGTTCAATTTTCAACTCAAATATAAAACCAATAAAATTTCAACAAAAAATAGAATGGATCAACTTTCAGTTACAAAATTATTTTCCAACAAAAAAAAAACAAACGAATTTTCGACAAAATAGTTGAATCTTAAACCAATAAAATGAATTTTCAACAAAGTAGTTCAGATTTCAACCAATTAGTTTTGATTTTTTAGCGAAAAAAGATAAATTTCCAATTAAAAATTTGATACTTAGTTTAATTTTCAACTAAAAATGATCAATTTCTAGACAAAAATGGATTCAACTAAAAGAAAACGAATTTTCAACAAAATAGATGAATCTTCAACCAAATAGTAGAATTTTTAACAAAAGGGATTAATTCTGAAACAGGAATATAATAGTAGACTTTTCAATTAAAAAGACTGAATTTTCAACCAAAGTAGTTGGATTTTCCTATAGGGTTCTATTAATTCAGTTTGCATTTAAGCAAAAAAGGGGGAAAAGGAGAAGTTTCTTGAATATAGGGGAAAAAGAGAAATTCTTTAAAAATTGGGGAATGAAGGGAATAGGGAAAGAGCATGAATTCTGTATCAGATGCCTTGCTTATAAAATAAAATGAATCATTTTCATTTTTTCTAGCATTGCCAAAAATTTTTATACCCATCGTTACAAAACCTGCAAGACCCCCCTCCCCCTTTACATTGTGATCTATTTTTTGAACGGCCCCTCATTTTATTTTGATATTTGTTTATATTTGAATATTTATTTTATTTGACTAGCCCAGACTTTCTGATTATAATCTTGGGTCACTACCGCTTGATCTAACCCATATAACGTGCGTAGATTCTTTTTAAAGTTGTTTTTTTTTTGTTGGTAAAGACCTAATACTGGGAGGAGTATGAATCCAAAAAAATTTTAAAGGGAGATTCCCCTCGTGAGAATAATATAAAGATTATAAAGCCAATCTTTTGCTTTTTTCTCTCGTTTTCGGAACAGGGCGATTATTTGTAATTACGTAATAGGCTCTAGGAACTCTGGGCCTTAGGAGGCAAAAAGGACCCACTGGCGGTATTACAGAACTCGCATTTGCAAGTATATTGTTATTCCAAAGCCCGACTTCCTCTTGGTAAGAAACAACCGAGCATGGCTTTTCGCTTGACGTTTGACAAATAAGAAACGGGGTCCAGCCGTATCATTACCCATCCTTCGCGGTGGATTCGGCCGGACGAACGGGCATCCTCAAAAACTCCTTCGGCGATCTAATAACGTCGAGGACGCACCGCCTCATTAGTCAAGTCGAAGCTCTTTCCGACCCGGTTGCACCCCATTACAACTGCTGTCTCTAACCGCTGCGTTCAAGGTCGATCCTGAACCCTGAAATCGTCCTTTATTTTCCGAAATGCAGAAAAGCAGCCTGTATAGATTCTCCATCGATCAACATCTCCAGAAACTCAAAGGTCTATGAAAGATGTTTAATTAGAGCGCCGCCCTCTTCCTCGGCGCCTTCGCGAAAGTTCATTTCTCTTCAATATGTCTGGAGTTATATAAGCGAGGATTAAAAATGATGGAGGAATGTTTCTAGAATCTGAATTTTAATTTGAAAAAATGCCCGAGTGGTTTCTTCAAAATGGACGAATTGCTATTAAAAACAGTGGAATTTTCGAACAAATAGTGATATTTTCAAGTCAAAAAGAAGAATTTTCAGAAGACAGTTAAATTTTCAACCCAAAAGGATGAATTTTTTATAATAAAGACGAATGTTCAAGAAAACTATTACATTTCTAACACCAAAATAAAATTTTCAACAACATACTTGAACTTTTGACAAAGTAATTAAATTTTAAATCAAAAAGATTAATTTTTAATGAAAAACTGTACTATAGATGTATTCACTATTTGTGTATTCATTTGTGCCCATTTTATAAGCATTTTTCTTCCTCATAAGTATACAATCAATTTGCTTCCTCATGAAGGGAGGTTTTTCTGTAAAGAATCAACAACAAAAAACGGATACTTTTAATATTTTTCATGCATATGTTTCTGTCTTACCGAAAATCTTATTTTCAGAAAATCGATTGTCATCGAAAGTTCGTCCACAGTTTAATCCACGCATTTCGAAGACGCAAACAATTAGATCAAATACAGTAATGTTATAATCCCAATATAAAAAAAATCCTTTCAGAAATAAGATTAATAATGTTGTTACAAAATTTTTATTGGATATTGGTAGGTTTAAGTCAAGGAAGGTTCTTCCAATTAGGCAATTAATGCGTCTCGAAGACGCGAACAAAATCATACACATTACTATTGTAATCTCAATATTAAACATTTTTTTTCTCATATCAAGAAGATAAACAATATATTTTTTAAATTTATAAGTTGGTATTGCTAGATCATAAGAGATAACAGAACCTTCGTCAAAGATCATTCATCTCTCGAAGACGCGAAGAAACATTTCACATACGGTAATGAAGTATTCCTAATATGATACAAACTTTTTTTCATATAAACAGAATACACCCATTTTTTTTAAATTTCGTAAATCGGTACTGGCAGGTTGTAAAAGGTTCAACAATACACATAGGTCAATCTATGCGTCTCGAAGACGCGAAGAAATATATTAGATATTGTATTATTGTATTTTGAATATCAAAACCGTTTTTCTCATATAAATAGAATAAATCTTTTTTTTTTAACTCTATAAATAGGTACATGTGGGTCATAAAAAGCTCATTAATTGATCGATCGATGCATCTCGAAGACGCAAACAAGTACAGTACATAAATCATTGATGTATTTTGAATATCAAAACAGTTTTTATGATATAAACAGAATGAAGAATTCTTTTTTAACTTCATAAATCGGTACTGATGGGTCATAAAATGTTCAATAGTGGATTGATCGATGCGTATCGAAGATTCGAAAAATTACAGTTGAATCTTCAACCAATATAGATTAATTTTGTACCAACCAATTGCATTTTCAGCCTAAAACGATTTTTCAGTCAAGAGGGAAATTTTTTTTTTAATTGTTGAATTCTCAAACAAAAAAGGCGAATTCTTAAAAAAAATCACTTGACTTTTTCACCAAAAAGTTAATTTTTAACTAAAAAGATCATTTTCACCGAATGAGTTGAATTTTCTACAAAATAATTTCGAGGCCAAATAGCTGAATTTTAAACAAAAGACGACCATTTTTTCAAAAAAATTGAATAGTTAAATTTGCAGTTGAAAAAATTGATTTTCAACGCGAAACCCGAATTTCCCACCAAATAGGTAAACTCAACTAATGAAATGAATTTTTAACGAAGTAGTTCGACTTTGAAACAACTAGTTAAATTTTCAATCAAGAAGATTATTTTTCACCAAAAGGGACGAATTTACACAAAATACATCAATTTTCAACTAATTTGTAGCATTTTTGACTAAGAACAATCAATTTTCAACAAAAAATAGATTAGTTAAATTTTTAATTGAGAACATTTGTTTTCAACGAAAAAAATTAATTTGTAACAAAATAGTTTAACCTTCAACCAATAAATGAATGTATGAAAATTCAGTTCAACTTTTAACTACATAGTTGAATTTTCAACCAACAAAAAAAATAAGTTCTCAATGAAAAATTTAATAGCGGAATTTTTAACTAAATATAAAAACGATAAATTTTCAACAAAAAATGGAATTTTCAAGTTAAAAAGACGAATTTTCTATAGAAAATGAGGATTTTCAACCAAACAATTGATTTTTCAACAAAATAGTTGAACTTTCAACAAAATAATTAAATTTTAAATAAAAAATATCAATTCTCGACAAAAAATATAATAGTCAATATTGTAACCAGAAAGGAATGTTAATTTAAAATAAAAAACAGTTGAATTCAACTAAAATAGATAAAATTTAAGTAATATGTTAAATACCAAAAATGAGAATTCTTTAAAAAATAGGTGGCTTTTTGACCAAAAAGTTAATTTTCATTTAAAAAGATTTTTTTCACCCAAATAACGAAAAAGATTAACTCACAGTGAGAAATTTAATATTTGAATTTTCAACGAAAAAAGATGAATTCTCAATGAAAATACTCAATGTTTAACAAAGTAGATCATTCAGGAAGAAAAATTCGATAGTTCAATTTTCAAATAAAATATAAATACGATTAATTTTCTCCCAAAATTGGAATAGTTTAATATTTAGCTTAAAAAATTAATTTTTATTCGCAAGTTAAATCTTCAACCAATAAAATTAATGTTTAATGAAGTAGGTCAACTTTAAATCAAGTAGTCGAATTCTCAACCAAAAAATATGAATTCTTAATGAAAACTTTAATAGTTGAAAAATCAATTAAAATCTAAAAACGATCAATTTGAGACAAAAAAATTGAATAATTTAATACAAAATATTGGGTAACATTTCTTTTCATATCTTTAGTTGATATGGAATAAAAAAATTTGACTAAGATAAAATATTTTGTAGTGGTGACGTAAAATTGTATTGCAATTGAAATTTCCAAAAATGGAAGGCTTCTGATTTGACACTGTAAAATTTTAAACACTTAAGATAAGAAATCATTCAATTTTTAACGTTTCCAGATTGTAAGTGGTCAATTTCGGACATTAAACATTGAAAAAAAATCAGTTCAGATTGGTCAGTACTAACGTTTTCCAAGCATGGATCAATTTCAATAGCATTTAAATTGAAAGTGAAAAAAGTTAACTCCTTCATTCGAATGTTATCTAATTTTTGAGTTCTTGAAGTTTAATTTACTTAATACTAAAAAGTGCTTTCGCCTGTTCCAATTGTAAAAAATTAATTTTGTGTAGGAATAATAATGCCAGGGCTTTTAAAACTTAATAACGGGGTTTCTAATCTTTTAGGCTTCGAATTTTATTTTATTTAATTTCTAAACCACTTTCTGCCTTTTCAAACTAAAAAAAAATTACCTTCATTCGGTCATGAATCATATTGGCCATATCCTGCGAATCCGTAAAAATTAAAAAAATGTCCATGACTTAAATTAAATACAAGATTTCAAAAATTAAGTGCTGTAAATTTCTGATAATTGCAGTTTTATTTCCTCGGAACTGACGTGAATGAAATACAAACATCTCAGAAGGAATCATTTGACGCCTATATTCTGTGAGATAACGACTATAGGATATATTATGTAATCCATAATTAAGCACTGATAATTATTTCTTATATAATTATATATATATATTCTAATTATATAAAAGCATTCCGTTGTTACACTGTTAACCAAATTTTTTATTAGTATATTAACCTGCTTTCCGTCCACTTGGAAAAAATGAGGATCGTTTATACTCTGCTCTACTCCTTGGCAATCGTCCTTAAATCTATTGGTGACTATAATAATATAATAATAATCATTATAATAATATATGTCTATAATTTCAAAAATATTTCTGAGCTTTCGGCAAATTATAATTTTTCCGAAGTAATTCGTGTTCTATCCCAATTTTTATGCTTTTCCAATAGAAAGTGCAATGAGTTAAAGTGGAAGCTAGCAGAAGCTGCATTTGACTTTCAACGATGATAAATTTGGGAATTTTTTCAATAACCTGTTATTATATTAATATACTAATGAGTTTTCTGAAATTTTTCCAAGTAAAACTGTTGATGCAGAATTTGAAAATTGTTGTTAACACGATTCGTCGAAAACTTCAATAATTCGTATCTCGTACATTTTTTAAAATAGTTCAAACGGGCACGCCTCTGTTTTTTGTTGCAGAATTAAGTTCACAGTTCGATTGTTTACCAAATGGCGACCCTATTCCTTATTTTTCTCGTGGCACATCTTCTTTTTCTGACAGAAATTCACATGAGAGTTCTCTTGATCCTGCCGAGCCTCCTCTTCGTGATAGGTCTAGGTCTCCTCCTGCCAGGTTCATGTCTTCTTCTGCCAGGGTAATGCCTTCTCTTGCCAGGTCCATGACTTCTCCAGCCAGGTCTATGGCTCCTTCTGCCAACTTCACAGTTCCACCTATAAAGCTTCCATCTCCTGACGGATTTGGATATGGACTTGAAGAACTCAGATTTGTCCGGCTTATATCCCTAAAGAATCCGCACCGAAAATATGAACTTCGAAAATACACTTTTCCTGTCGATGAACCACTTCGTGTTGCTTCAGGAAGGTCTAAGTATGCGCCTATGCCAACCCAAGAACAAATTGTATTATCAACATCTGATGGTGACGTCTGTGCAATATTGCAGAGTCATAATGCTCTTCTTGGAATTTACAAATATCATCGTTCCCGTGTAACACGGGCGAAAATAAACATGGACAATTGTACGGTTACCATCTTGACCCGGAAAGAAATCGATGAAACTCCAGTAGGTACGCGCTGCCCAATCATGTTGAATTATAGAGTAGAGCGTATAGCCCATGTATAAACTAGAACGCTCTACACCATCAATTGAATTCAAATAATGTTAAACTAAAATATATTGTTCGTGATCTGCAGTCAGACCAAAATGTATCGTGTAACTAATTACATTATAAACTCAATGTGTTATGGTTTCCGAGGTTTTTTTCTTTCCTGAATACCCCAGCCAGTCTTTTTTGGAATATGTGCTCGTAATGTTCACTCAGAAAGGACCCTATTTATTAGGATATTTATTAGGATACTTTGTTATTGAAGTAGGGAAATTGAGGGAAGGGGACTAGAAAAAGTAGGGGAAAGTGATGGGAGGAGAGTAGGGGGAGTGAGGGGGAGTAAGGCATGTTAAGAATGGTTAGTGAGGTAGGAAGTAGGACAAGTGAGGGGAAGAGTAGTAAGGAAGTGAGGATGAGTAGAGTAGGGGTATTCAGGGGAGTGGGAGTAGGGTAAGTGAGGGGAGAAGAGTTAGGAGAGTAGCGAGAAAAGAAGTAGAGGAGAGATAAGTGGGGGAAGGAGGGAGAAGTGAAGGGAGAAGTGACAACAGGCATTGTAGGGGAAGGGTGAGAAGGAGATGTGAGAGGAGGATAGTAGGGGAGGAAATTGACATTTTAAATAAAAAATAAATTCATTAAAGTTCGAACAATGTTTACAATTTTCAAACAGTTCCAGGTCAAAGTAAAGTTATTCACAGAAAGTCGTTTATTTTAAATAAGAATCATTTCCTTTCATTCAACCTCTAAAATTCAATTTTCTGCTGTTGTGTTAGCTTTTTGCGTCCATAATTGGCATTTCTGATAAAAAATTATTGGATTTCAAAGAATATTTACACTTATCAATAACTTCAGGTTATATTGGTGTTTCACCTAAAATTGGCGTTTTTCAACAAAAATTATTTGATTTCAGTCCAATGATTTTGGTTCAAAATAATAAAATTTACAAAATTGAATAATTTTGGATTGTGTTAGTGTTTTTCATCCAAAATCGGTATACTTAAAAAAAATTTAAAGATGATTTACAAATTTTAAACAATTTCAGGTTATATTGGCGTTTCACATCCGAAATTGGTGTTTTTAGTAAAGCATTAATATATTTCAAAGAAGATTTACAATTGAGAGAATTTTTTTGATGTAATGTTAGTAGTTTTCCTCCAAAATCGGTTTTTATAATTCAAAAAAACATCAAATTTTTTAGATTATCATTATTCTTTAGATTACCATTTAGTCATAAAATTCAAGATTTTTGTGAAATTCTTAGCTTTGTTCATATTGTTTACCGAAAATCTGTACTTTTAATAAAAATTCATTTTATTTAGAATAATATTTGCATTTTTGAAACGATTTCTAGTTATGTTAATATTAACATAGTATCAACAATAATTAATTACATTCTTATTTTTGTGAGAAGGAATTGGTTTTATGTGAAAATTGAGTTTTGCGGATTTCATCAAGTTTCTACATTTTGAGACCCCGTGAGTCAGAAAAAATATTTGTTACGAAGGTGTCTGTCTGTCTGTAGTAGTACTAGGATGCAGGCGCGATGACTTTCGAAAAAAAGGATCAGATTCGATTGAGCTTTGGCAAACATTTTTAAGGTCTGAAAATAAAGAAAAATTTCGTTAGTCAGCTATTTCGGATAAAAATTCAAAATGTAAGAGCATTTTCAACATTTTGGAGAACATTTTTTTCAAGATTCAAGAATTATATTTATACGCTATTTATAGTATTCAGAAAGTCGCACAATTTATTTCCTCGACTTTTTTTGACAGGAAGGAAATTATCAGAGTTATAGCATTTGCAAAATTAAAAAAAAACGAAAATGGAAAGCTTAAACCAAGCAACGCACGATATGAGAAAAAGTCAAGATCAAAAAAACGTTGCTTTTTGAAAGCCCTATAAGATTATGATAAGACTTTTTGAAATTGTCCTGAAAAATCGAAATTTCAAACTTTGATCGCACAAAAAAATATTGAAAAATAAAAAAAAATCCATTTTGCGACCAAACTATGGAAGATACGAAAAAAGATGAATTAACAGAAATTATGCACCGAAGAAATATCTACAAATTTATCGTTAATCCCTTTTTCTTCCTCGTAGAGCAAGCTTTATAATAGCAATATTTTCAAAAAAAATTTAATTCATTTAATTAAACCTTCCTCAATTTAAAAATGTTTAATACAATGTTTTAAGCAATTGTTCAGATGTGTGTGTGTGTGTGTGGGAATGTCACACTAATTTGTTAAATGTTATTAAAGAGGAGGCAAGTTATGGTAATTTATATATTTTGAAAATCGGGGTTTTATAGTGAAACTTTTTTCATTAACAAAATTCAAAGTTGATGCAAGGATACAAAAGATTTCTTGGTTCGAGACGAATGGATTGACCTATATTATTAATACCTTTTATCAAAGAGTAATGAAGCTATGGTCATTTATATTATATTTAGAATTGATTTTTATAGTAAAAATTTTTTCATCCTCATAATTTAAAGTTGATGCAAGGATGGAAAAAATGTGTTGATTTGAGATGAATCGATTGACCTATAATATTGATACATTTTATTGGAGAGTAAGAGAGTTATAGTGATGCATAATATCTGAATATACGGTTTTTTAGAGTAAAACTTTTTTCTTTAACATAATTCAAAATTGATGCTAAAATAAAAAAGATTCCTTGGTTCAAGGTGAATCGATTGACCTAAAATATTAATACATTTGATCAAAGAGTGAGAAAAATATGATCATTTATATTATATTGAAAATCTATTTTTATAGTAAAAATGTTCTCATTTTCATAATTTGAAGTTGATGTGAGAATAGAAAGAATGTGTTGATTCGATACAAATCGATTCACTCATAATATTGATACATTTTATTCAACATTAAGGAAGCTATGGTAATGCATAATATTCGAAAAAACGGTTTTTTGTAGTAAAATTGTCTTTATTAACATAATTCAAAATTAATGCAATAACGGAAAAAATAAATAGACAAAAGCTGTTCACCCAAAAAGAACTACGAATTTGTTACTAATAATTTTTTGATAAGACGCGTAGTTTTTGTTTTAATCGTGAAAAGTGACATTATAAATAAATTAATTAATTTTTTGGTAAAAACACACAAGGTACAATAAAATGTTTGATAACAAAGTTGTTTTTAAATTACTTTTAATTATTCAAGCTTTTTTTCTCACGAGACACGTGATGAGAATGTGTTCGCTAAACCAGAAGGAGCTTTAACAAAAGAAAATTCACAAGCACTAAATTTCATTTGTCGATGGTTTGACCTTTAATTTTCAATGTCCTATGCAAAAATGTGGGTAAATACATCATCGACCGCGAAGCTCACGGGCAGATTTTTTTATATTTTATTTGAAAAATTCCATTCGGACAACGATTTTAACATATTGGATATTTCAGTCTAACATCTCGGAAGTTTAACACTTATTTCCCTCAAGAAAATAAGACGTTTTTGCAAATTTTATTCAGAATCGTCAATATTTGGTAAATCGAGTTTAAACTCAAAATTTCTCTGCATAATTAGCTATAAAATATAAATGAATAAGTATTTAAAAAATAATATTCTCAAAAGTCTGTTTTATAGGGTCCCAAAAAAAACCTTCAAGTGAAAAATTGGGGTTTTGGCGCTAATTATGACTATTTTGCGATTTTTTGAATACAGATTGTTTCTAAGGCATAAAATATTACTTCACACTGATAATTAGGTGCTTAAATACACTGTTTAAACAAGCTATTATTGTCGTCAGCAATTTCATCTTAGAATAGAATTAGAAAGTCCGAATCTTTTAACTTATTTCAAACTTTTTAGTTAGATCGTGACAATAATCCCCTACATTTGATATAAATAATTGTTTAAACAATTCATTTTCATATTTAATAATATTCTCTTAGAATAATGCTAAACAATGGCAGTGTTTTCTGAAATTTTCCACTTAAGGTTAACCTTTGAATTAGGATGAGGTAATAATTAATTCAAGTTAACAAAAAAAATTTTTCAAACAATTTATTATTAGTTTGTTTCCTCATACAGGAAGCTTTGCAATGGTGATATTAAAAAAATTGTAGAATCAATTTAATTGAACGTTCTTCAATTTAAAAATGTCTAATACAATGTTCTAAGCAATTGTCCAGATGTGGATGTGTGGATTATCTTGAAACTGATCTTACGATCTTAAATGATCTGAAATGATCGTAAGATAATGGTGCTTTTCAACCCATCACATGTATTTTGTCCCATATTTAAAAAAAAATTCTGCTGAGATTTTCACTACCATTCAAGGGGGTAATTTCGGACATGTGGGGTGATTTCGGACATTCCTAAATTGATAGTTTAAAATATTTAAGGTGGTCTTACCCAGAATCTGGAATCAGTTCAAGCCAAACTGGTTCTAGATTATGGTTGAAACCACCTAAAGTAATTTAAACTAACCATTTCGGAATTTCCGAATTTACCCCACATATCCTAAATTATCCCGTTTAACGGTATAAACCATCCATATTTACAACCATATTTTGAATGCGGCATTTCAGGGAGTTGTTGTCTTTTTATTCAAAACTTATAAGTCTGGATGTTTGAGGATTGGGAAAAAAAAGTTTTGGAAGATATGAAACTGTATTTTTAAAATGGCGTCCGATTAAGCTGGAGAACGAAGTCGGAGAAAAAAAAGTTAGATCGCAGCGGTCACACCGCTTTCGCTTCGGTGGATGAAATTGGTCCGGTAGGTTGCTTATTAGGGTTTGACGTTCGATTAGTCAAGAAATGAGAATCTCCCATTCAGACTCCTCCCAATACCTGTTTCAGGTTCCAGGCTACATTATATCGCCATTGAAATTTAGGTCCATTGGGCTCTTCCGGATGTCAGGACATTGTTAACTGTTCTATATTCCATCAAAAAACATCAAAAATTCTTCTCACATCCCTACAATATTATTAACATCAATTAGCACCATCTAAAATAAGATGGGAATTATAAACAGAGTCATCAATCTGAAACCACAAAATTCAGAAGAAATAAGTACCTGCCTTTTTAACATCATAGACAGTTTCTGATAAGTCATTTAAATAGGCATATGAGAGATATATAGTGAAGAAGGTTTCAAAAATCAAATATTCGAATTTTCTTTACTAGAAAACAAATACGCACAATACGCGCCTAATTATTTTTTTTCTCACGAAAATTTTAAATTGAAATATAAAATTAATACAATCAAAACAAATTTGATTGAATAAATAAAACTGTTTTATGGGATATACATAAAAATTTGTTTGAATCGAAAAATTTTGGTTGATTCAACACAATATTTAATTGGCCCAACAACATTTTTTGGTCGAACAAACTAAATACTTTATGTAACAAAAGAATTGGTGAAAATAGTGAAAAAATTTTGTTGGGTGAACCAAATATTTTGTTGTCAATAATATAAAAGAAAAGCAAGGAGATAAATTCTGACATAACATGAATTTGTATAAAAGTTGTGAATCTTCCTTAAAGTATAACTTTTTTATTTAACAAAAATGTTTTGACGAAAAGCACTCACTGAATTTGTTGAAAAATTGCAAATTCTGTTTGAATTATAATGATTTTTGCAATACAAATGTTCCATGTAATACACGAACGTAACCTGTAATTGTTGAAAAATCATGAATCTTCTTTGAAATCTAATAATTTGTAAATAAAAATTTTAATTTCCGACAAAATCCAGTGACATAATCCAAATTTGTTAAAAGTTTCTTGATTTTGTTCTAATTATAATGATTTTAGTTGGAAAATTCCAATTTTCTATCTAAAATGCCAACCTGGCTTACAATTCTTGAAAAATTATGAATCGTTTTTGAAATATAATTATTTTTGAAAATTAAAAAATATCAGATCATGCCAAAAAACATGAGGAAAATCCAAAATTCTTCATGCCTGTACATTTTATTATTTTTAATGAAAATGACTGGATTTATATCTAATTAATTATCTTTAAAAATACCTATTGCAGGTTAAACACTCCAACATAACCTAAAGTGGGTGAAAATTGTAAATATTCTTTGAAATCTACTAATTGTTTATTAAGAATACAAAATAAATTGAATTTCAATAATAATATAAAATACGCATTGCAAATTTTGTTCGAAATATAATGATTTTTGTTTTGAAATACCAATTTTGAGTGTAAAACACGAACGTAACCTATAATTGTTAAGAAATTACGAATTAAAAAAATTTTATGATTATTTTTACATGTTAATTTCCGTAAAAAAAAGCCAGCAAAACCGAAAAACGTAAATTGATGAACAATTTTGAATCATTGAAATCTAAAAAATGTTTAGTAAAAATACCCATTTTCGGTCTTGAATGCTTGAATAGTCCTAAATTGTTGAAAATTAGAAATCTTGATAATGATTTTTATTTAAAAATGGTAATTTCTTATTTGAAAAAAAAACTAAAAGAACATAAAATCTTTAGAAATTTTATGTTTTTTTTCGAAACTGTATGATGTTATATTTAAATTGTTTTTAAAAAGTACTAATTTCCAATGAAAAGTACTGACAAAACATGTTTAATATTTTCAATCTTTTATTGGATAATTTGAAACTTTCAATCTCACTGTGCAAGATTATTAAAAGGACAAATGCTTCCAAATTCGAATAAGTTTTTCTATATTTTTTGCATTAAATATGATTTAGATGTACCGCCAAGTTTAAAATCACGAAATCTTCAACTTGATTTATGAAATCGACAAAAAACAACCTATTAATTATTCAAACAAATTTTAGAATCGACTTCTAAGTGTAAAGAATTCAAAAAGAGTTGAAGTAATAATTGTTTATTTGAATATAGTTATTTGCATTATGGTGTTTTTCCTTACACTTTAGGCAAAAATCATTTTGATTCAATTTTAATTTACAAAAGCTTATTCTATCCCCTAAAAAGTTATTTCGAATTACGTTCATCTCGTTTTTATTAAAATTATTTTATTTGAAAATAATGCGTACAATTATTTTGAGTTGACCATTGATTAAATTATATTTAATGGAAAAAATGACGAATGGAATTGCAAAGTATCTTTTGAGGAATAGAATGAGCTTTTAAAAATTCTAATTGAAGGAAAATTACAAATTCTGCCTGAAATCGAGGAAAGAACACAAATATGCAACTAACTGCATTCAAGTAGACAATTATAAGCTGTACTTTTTTATTATATACACTGGGGTTTCTCTTTCAGATTTTTTTTTTCAATAATTAATGAGTTTTATCTTAATTTTCGAATCAAGTTGAAGATTAAGTAATTTAGAACTTGACCTTTCACCAAGAACATTTTTAAATGGGACTATTGGATTAACATTTTTGACATAATATAGTATTGTAATCCATCGTCAACTTTCAAGTCTTTTTCACTTCTTTTTTGATTATTAGATTATTTAATTACTTACATATCATGTTCCCTAACGAAATTAAAACTCAATATCCTGACTCTTTTATACATGTGAAAAAGCTTATCAATTTAAGCAAAACAATTTATAATATTAAAGCCAGAGAAACTTTTTCAGTCAATTGTCGTTTATTAAATAATGAGATCAAGGATTTAAATACTCATTAAGAATTTCTAACTAAGAATTTCAATAGTGTTAAGGTTAACTTAAGAAGCTCTTTACCATCTAATATCTATAGTAAAATTTTAGAAAATCAACCTAATAATAATGAGAAGATTTTTCAACACATACAACGATTAAATAAAAAAATTTCAAAATTTACTGTCCAATAGTAGCTTTCATGAACGATTAAATATTTATAAACACAAAGGCATAATCAATGCAGGTCATAATGATCCTTGCATTGTTAATTGTAGTGATAACAAAATTTCAGATGAAGTTAATGATGTTCTAAGACTAGGAAATAAATTTGATTCAACCTTTCTAACTATTAAACGCAATATAGTTTTTGATATAGTTCAAGATGTTGAGTCTAATATTAGATTGATTGAAAATGTTGATGATAGGGATATGCTTAGGCACAGAGTTCTTAATTCGGCACATTTTTTACAGAATAATACAATTTCACAGTCTGATAGTTTTTTTTGCACAAAGTATTGTTTCTATACGTTTTAATGGTAATTTGTCTTTTGAAGTTGAAAGAATTTTAAGTGAATTCAACATTAAAACAACATTTAGGATTGATTCTAAACTCGATGAGTTCATAAAACTAGGTGAAGATTCTCTTAACATTTTTCAGCTTAGTAATGTAGCATATAAAATTGTTTGTTTATATTATGATGAATGCTAAGTAGGTGCGACTGGTAGATTACTTTCCACTAGAACTAAAGAACATCACGATAATTTTAGACACAATCCTAAGAACCACAAAGTTATTGCAAAACATCAGGTTCAAACTGGTCATCAATTTGACTCGGAACATGTATTTGTTTTACACCATGAACCTAATGAGTTTAAAAGACTTGTGCGGAAATGTTTTTTATTAAGAATGAGGGTGATAATTGTTCAAATATAATAACTGATCTAAATAATTTTAGTCCATTATACAACGTAATACCAGATTCTTTAATTTAGGATAAAATGTTTTTTCTTCAGGCATACTCTTATTATCATGTCATCATTATTGTACAATTTTAGTAGTTGTGAACTTGATATTAGCTCAGTTGGACCTCGGCCTTTTATGTCCACTTGTCTATCTCTTCCTCTAAGCTAATGTACATATTTCGTGGAACATAATTAAAATCTATCATTATTATTATTATTACTTAGACTTCTTAAAAACAAAATTACAAAAAAAATTTTCGTTATGTATATAAAATGGTTTTTCTCTTTCTCGTCATTTACAATTGCATTATTTTCTTCACAGAACTAGCTTGAGATGGAATATATGTGAGAGCCTAATCTTTTTTACTTCGACATATTGGTTTTTTAATTTTTCATAAAAATTAAAGGACTAATATGTGAGTTGTATTCCTGTGTCCTGATGAGGAGAGCATTTGATTCTCGAAACGTCAAATCAAGGATCTTCTCAACATCATCAAGGTCTTTTTATTTGGTCTGAAGTATGTCAATTTATACCTTTTACGTTATTTATAAGTAATTATTCACTCAGACGCAGAACATCGCACTATACTTTGACCATCTATTAAAAAAAAAAATTAGTCTGAAAGGAAATTAATGTAAATAGACAAAAAAAGTATTTGTATAATGTTCGAATTGAGTGCTACATTTGCTATTAACTTGTTGCCAGAAGGACAGTGCTGTCATCTTAAAAACCTGTTGTGAAATTAATTTGCTACTAGCTGTCGATAATTTTATGCGATCACCACTGCTTCGGTTGTATGATAGCCGACAGTAAAAACGTTATTAATATGTTTCAAGGAAACCGGTAAGATTAATTTGCAAAACGCGTCGCCATTCAAGTTCTTCTTCTCCCGCGCGTCATTAATCTTATCCACGGAGAAAAAATTATTTTGTAGGATGTTCAGCATAATAACAGGGAATCTTGTCGTCGGCGGATGTAAAATGGTGGTCCGATGTATATACGATTTATCCGTATCCCACATTTAAAAAAAAGATATTCGTACATTGTATGATTTATAAAATTGGACGAGAATAAAATATTAAACATTAATTGAGAGACTGTATATTTCATTTGTTTGAATAATTCACAATTATATCTAACAATAAAAACTTTCCTCTATCCAGATTTGTAGTTCTATTGAAAAATTGTATAGTTGTACTGATAACCAAAAGGCAGTTGGCAGTTCCAGAGCAAGCGACCAATATAGACAGTCCAAACAATTCACTGAAGATATGAAGAGTTTTGCGCAAATTGTTAGAAAAGCATAAAATTTCATATTTAAAAATTTGATTTGATTGAAAGAATGTTGCAAAGCTGAAGTGATAACAGATTAAAGTGTATCTATGTCTAATGTTCTTATAATAAAAAAGCGTTAAAAACAAATATTACCCCGAAAGGGATTTGGTTTAATGGTATAATACACTAAGAAAAAATTTTTTTCGATTCAAACAAGAAAATTTGTTTGAATACACTTTGTTTCATTCAAGCAAAAAACATATGTGAATCAGAAAAGTTTTGTTTGATATCACAAATTTTACTTGATTCACAAAAAGTTTCTTCAAATCAAACAAATCCTTTGTTAAACTCGAACATATTATTTCTTTGCTAGAGGGTCAAACAAATGTTTGTTCACTTTAAATATATTTTTTGTTTAATTTAAATAAATTTTGTTGGAATGAAATACAATTTTACTGAATTGAAATAAAGTTTGTTTAATCTATTCAGAAATTGGTTTTATTCAAAGAACCTGCATGAAAATAAATTTGTTTGAAACATTTTCCTCAGTGTAATAATAAATAATAATCATTCGACATTCTGATTTTTCAAATAGTTGTAAGATATCACACTTTTATCTTTTATTATTTTATCTTTGAAAACATTTTTATAAAAATAAATTTGAAAAGTATTTCAAGTGTTAACGCACAATTACAGTATTTGAAGAAAATAAGGTAATTGTTTACTTTGATGACTTTTCCTAATTTTGGTGTAAATGGTTTGAAACCTTTTGAAAAACCTTCTTTTTAGTTTAAAGGTAAAATATCATTCTAGGGAGATCCAAAGAGTTTCATGTTTTTCTCAAAAAACCCCCCAAAAATACTGAAAAAATTAAATATCTGTGAAAATCACGTTCATGACCTGAAAATATTCAAGAATAACATTTAGAAGATCAATTCGAAAAAATGATTATCAAATTGCCAAAAATAGAAATTCTTAATAATTTTTGGAGCTGGAAAAGAGGTAAGGATTTTCTAGCTCGAAAAATTACCATTTTTGATCCAAAATTTTTTTCTATAAACATTGATATTTTATTAGTGTAAGAAAATTTATTGAATATAATATAATTTTCATGTTAGTTACAACAATTTTCAATTTGTGCTATTCCAATATTAAATATAGTCAACTGTTAAATATTAAAATTAGTCAACAATTAGTAAAATTCATTAAAATAATTCAAATACATTCATACTTAAAATTAATGAAATATTGGATCGATGCACATTACTTTCACTATAATACATTTCTTCATGGAAAAACGTCAACACTGGGAAAAATCAGTTAATAAAAAAAAAGTTTGATTACTTTGTTTTTTGTTCTATCGCGACTAATATTTCACTTTTGAGCTAGAAAAAAGATTTTGCCAAAACTTTCCAAACCATATTCTCAAAATTTCGGAAAAATCAGCCAAGTTAACATTTACCGAAAATAAAACGATACTAATGTGCGTATCTTGACCATTTCATAAGGAAATAGATGATACCCAACAAAAATAAAATTGTTTAAAATTCTTAGATGTATTTATTGAGTCTGAAAGTAAAGATGGTATTTGAAAAAATGCATATATAGGTCAAATGTACAGATAGTAGAACAACAATTTTATGGCACGATACCATTTTTGGAAGATCATATATAAAAAAGGATTACATTTGGTAAATTTTTGACAATATTTTAACAAATGAATGCGAATCTATTTAATATGATTCCGCTTTTGTAGTATTATATCAATTTGGTAAAAAAGAATTTGGCTACCTTTGTACCATAGAAAAAATGGTTTACAAGACCGTAAAGTTTTTCTAATGTCAAAAGGAACCTTCATACCAAATTTTATGTTTCTGTAACAATTTGAGAAAAATTCAAGTGTACAATTCGCACTATTCCTAAAAAATGGAATAGTGCCCAATTTTCAGACATATTTATTTACTTTATAAATAATAAATACCAATAATAAAAGTTGAAAAAAATAAAATCAGCTCACTCATAGCATTGTTTTTATAGCATTTTTTGTTAATGAAATTGAACAAGATTTTTTTAATTTTACCGCTGATTTATGCGGTAGAGTCACTTTTTTTACGTAATCTCTCTGAATTTGAAACAATTACATGCAACCGTTCATTAGTTATCGTGGCTAACGCTAAAAAAACTGTATACTTGAAAAAAGCGGTTTAAAGTTCAGAATGTCATCACATGATAAAATTCAAATTTACTTGTATTTTTCCTAATTTCTAATAGTTTTGAATGGAACTCTGATCGAAAAGTTTGTAAAGAATTCTGGAATAATAAGAGGCAAAAAATCTAAAATTTAAATAATTTTTTTCCTCAAATAAATAAAATTCACGATATTTTCATTCAGGTTTGAATGCCCATAGCTCTCTAAAAATAAATATCTCTTCTGTTACA
This sequence comes from Andricus grossulariae, assembly GCA_011634705.1. Taxonomy (NCBI): domain Eukaryota; kingdom Metazoa; phylum Arthropoda; class Insecta; order Hymenoptera; family Cynipidae; genus Andricus; species Andricus grossulariae. Next base: position 19,035 of record JAABKJ010006853.1, read on the forward strand.
AAAAAGTATTTTTCTCGCTCTTTAAAAGAAGTTCCGGTTGTGCCTATTTTTTTATATACATCTCCCAGACCCAAAATGATGCTGAACGGGAAGTGAGAGGATTAAACATCATTTATCAATTTCGTAGCCTTTTTAAAGACACGTTTCCTTTGTCACCGTTCCTCTTTTATTCACATTACCGCGGCGGTAGGTAAGCAGATATATATATATATATATATATGTCTGTATGTATAGTTCTATAGTTGGACCTTGGGTAGTGTCCATAAAGTACGTACATATTTTTTTAGGAGGGGATAGGTCGGGAAAATCTGACGAATCTTCAATTATGAAGTTTAAATCCTTCGAAATGCCTCTGCTAACCTTTAAAATTTGGGAAATTACTTGAGTATCACGTGAAATCCTTCAAGATATTTTGAAATCCCTAGGCTTATTTTAAAATCTTAAGAAACCCTTTAAACCGTTCAAAAACTGTGAAAATCCTTGAAATGGTTTCAAATCTTTAAAATCCCCTAGAAATCCCTTACTATGCTTCAAAATGAAAATCCCTGACGATTCCTAAAATCAGTTAAAATTTTTGGAATTTCGTGTAATTTTTTAAAATCCTACGAAATCCCCTGAAATCATTGAAATCCTTTTATAATTAATTGAAATCTTCAAAATCGGTCGAAATCTCTTTAATTTTTTTGAAATCTTTTAAATATATTGAAATATATTAAAATATTTGAAAAGCCATGACCATTTCTTGAAAGCACTCAATCTTCTTTATAATTTTCGGAAATCCTTCGGAATTTAGTCACATTTTTTGAAATCCCGTGAAATAGTCAAAACGCCTTCAAATATCTTAGAATCCACACAAATCGGATAATGTGTCTTAAAATCCATTGAAATCTTATGAAATCTCTTTAAATCTCTTCAAATCTATGAAATCCCCTTACTTATTTTGAAATATTTCAAAACATCTTAAAGTCCGTCAAAATCTTATGGCATGTAGATTCTAATTTAATAATAAATTTTTTGAAATTATTGAAATCTTTTAAAATCATTTGAAATGTTACCCTAAAACTTTCGTAATATACCTCGAAATCTTTTTAAATACCTTGAGTTCTCATGAAATTCCTAAAAAGCTTTGGTAATATCATTACATTCCGTGAAGTTAGTTTGATTCTTTAAAATATTTAATGGTTCTTTGAAATACATACAGAAAAAAATTCTGCTAAGATTACAGGATCTTCAGTCAAAATAGGGACAGCATAGATTTTCTGTAAAGATTGACATATTTTCTGCAGAGTTTACAAAATTTTCAGTTATTTGATAAATGTATGGAAATTTTCTGTAACATTTACTGAACTTTTCTGTCAAATTAACATATTTGAATTGTCAAATCTAATCAAAAAGTTTGTAAATGTTACAGAAGATATCTGTAAATTTATAAAATAACTGAAAATTTTGTAAACTCTGATGAAAATTCGGTAATCATTACAGAAAATCTATGCTATCCCTAATTTAACTGGAAATCCTGTGAACTTAGCAGAATTTTTCTCTGTATGTACCTCAAAATCTCTTCAAAACTGTTAAAATACATTCAAATCACTGGCAATTTTTGAAATCTTTCCAAATCCCTTGAAATCTCGTTTACGGTGAAAATAATTGATAAATTTTTATATATTGAGCAAAAATTAAAAATCTTAAGTAAGAAAGGGTAGGAGAGGGTTCATAAAAATCTTACCAATCCTCACAATAGGGAGGGGGGGCAGTCTTGAATTTTTAAATCATTTTGATTCGCTTAAGCAGTTTTTTTCGATAACTTTAAAAAAATTAAATGAAATAAAATATATATAATTATTTTTCTGGCTTTATAGTGTATAGAAAGAATGTATTATTCATATTTTCATTGTTTAGGCAAATATAATTCATTTAAACCATTATTTTCCAAAAAGTGTGTTACAAATCGGATTTTCTGAATTAAACATAATATTGAATGATTTCGAGGAGTAGTAAATTCTGTTCAAAACGTCGTGTCATTGTTTACATAATTTTTATTAGTTCGAGCAGTTTTCCATTAAAAAATTTAGATCAATAATATAAAATATCACAAATAGAATTATTTTCGTTAATACATTTTAATATATATTTTTTGTGTCTTCCAGTATGTCAGATTTATGACGAGTATGAAAATGTAAAAAAGCAATCTATTGAAATTTTAATTATAATTTGCATTAGTGAATGTGCTTTTTTATAATATAATTATGACAAAGATTGTAAAAATATGACGAAAGCAATAATAAATATATTTTTATAATTTAAGTTTTATTATGACTTTTATGTTTTATTTAATAATGCGCAAAAGAAGATGTAAACCATCCACACTCAATTTGAAGGAAATTTGAAAAAAAAAGAATTGTATGAACAATAACATATATATTTGTTCAAACAATTAAAAAATGGTTAATATATTATTGTTTCTTTGGAAATGGAAACTTTTTTTTG